>NW_015148994.1:1321779-1379709 GCF_001465965.1 Polistes dominula | reverse complement strand
TATATATATATATAATTATACAATGAATTATATTATTTGTTATATAAAAATTTAATTAGTGATATGTTCACTGAAATAATTTACAAACTTTTGATTTATTCTAATGGCCCTAATAATAATAAGAATAAATCTCATCTTAAAATAATCCCAATTGAAATATATATATATATATATATATATATATATATTTACAATTTAATCGTATAACAAAATTCCTTGTAAATAATTTTGATCGATCAATTTGGGGCAGAAGATTAGCAAACGAGAAAATATCGAACGAAATCGAGGGCAATAAAAGAGTTATCGTCGTACCCTTTTGCTACCAATGACTAACTTTTTCCACTGACTTATTATAAGATACGATAGGGTAACCTGAAATGATGTTACGTAAGCAATTTATAAGTATTTCGATTGTAAGATATTCCTTTCCCCTCCCCTTTTCATTTTACATATTTTTGTACGAATGTTCAATCGTTGACAATTTTCAACTAAATTACACGAGAATGAAATTCTTCGATCAACGATCAAATCTATTCTATACTTGCATTAAATAAGTTTATTTTATTTTTCATCTATTTATCTATTCATCTAACTATCTATCTATCTATCTATCTATATTTCTTTCTTTTAATCTAAACCGGTTGTTCATTTGAATAGATAAGAAAAGATAAAGTAAAAGACAACAAAGAAATGGCGGGAAAAAAGAAATAATGGCGGGAAAAAAGAAAAAATGGCGTATGATAGGTTAGATTTTACAATGTTAAAATACGAAGGATAAAGAAAGAATTGAAAAATGACGATTCGCATGAAAAAAAAACAAAGAAAAAAGGATAAATGATTAATAAAAAGAGATGAGGAGGAGGTGGAGGAGGAGAAGAAGAAGGAGAAGAAGAATAAGGAGAAGAAGAAGGAGGTGGAGGAGGGAATTTCAACAGGCACGTCACGAACGTGAAACTGTCGTGATACGGTCGTGGAACGTTCCAACGGGTTGACGAACCCGCATTCTTTTTTCTCCCTCTTCTCTCCCTCTCTCTCTCTTTCTCTCTTTCTCTCTTTTTCCTTGACTAAGAACATAAAGGAAGGTCCCCCATGCCCTTTCCCCTTACCCCATCTCTCCCTCAGTATAATTTAATTACACATCGTGAATCGCTCGTGACAATGACCAGTGGACAAAAATTTTTGGTTACGAATATCCATTGATTAGCATTATTCTTGTCATCTCCGATTTCGTCAAATGTATTATTTCGAGCTTGTAATTTATGTTTTTTTAGTTTCTCTTTACTTTTGTTTTATTTTTTTATTTTTTTTTTATTTATTGAATG
This sequence comes from Polistes dominula, assembly GCF_001465965.1. The sequence continues at coordinate 1,378,387 of NW_015148994.1, read as the reverse complement.
TCAATTTAAAATCATTGACTTATTATTCAAAATGGAATTTAATTATTAAAAACAAAAAATGAATATTTAACATTTATGGTTGAGTACTTTCAACGTAATTTCTATTTGTTATTGGATAAAACACTTGTTTATTATTTTATTTAGTTAGTTTTTTTATTTACAACTTTGTACTTGGATCGAAGATTCGATAGGATTAAGAAAAATATACTAAAGAAGAAAATTTCATTTAACTTTGATGAAATGTAATAATCTGATTTATCGTTAATTAACCGGTAACTCGTTCCAATGTTTATGTATATACATATATATATTATTCTTTGGATGTGAACCTTCGTAGGCGTTTTCATCGGCGCTTTCTGACGCTTTCTGAGAACGTCCTCGAGGGCGTCCTCGACGTTGACAATAGCAGATAAACTGCAATGCAAGGACAGACCTACGCATGCTCGGTTCGATTTTTCACGGTCAGCTGATAATCTCCTCTCTCTCTCTTACTCTTTCTCTCTCTCTCTCTCTCTCTTTCTGTGTTTCTATCTTTCTCTCTTCTAGGTCAGTAGATGATATTTTCAAACACCGTGTCGTAGGTTCAGAACGGGTGTAAAACCGCATTTGTTTTCTCGAGTGTTCGTGAAAACCCACCTCCATTTTGGTACCTTCGAATTAGTCGACATGAGACGACGACGAAATTATTTTAAGGAAATGTTAACTACTTGCTGTTGTTGAATGAAATCAGTGAGGAATGTAAACGTGAATGCAGTTCATCGAGAAAAAACGAGCATTTCGTGTAAGTTCTCGAGTTTCGCAGAGATGTCGTTGAGATTTTCTATCGAGATATTTGTCGAGGTATCGCAACCTAACCTTCCAGTATATATACATATGTATAATAATATCATGATTAATTTACATTTTTTTAAAGTATTTCTAAGAATAACAAATGATCGTGATCATCATTTCAAACGTAAATTCATATTTTGAAAAAAATCCATTTTGTTTTGATGAAAAACGTCGATATAATTGGTGGAAAAAATTGCAATTGACGAACGTTACATTTTGGCGCGTAATTTGAATGAACGAATGAGATCGTAGAAAAGAGATTTATTTGGAAAAAAAAAAACTTTCATTTTCTAAAGTATTGATAGAAATAACAAATGATTACGAGTATAATTTAAACGAAAATTCGTATTTCGATAAAAAAAAACTTGTTATTTTTATCGAAAATATCGATAATTTAGAAGACAAATTTGCAATTGACGAACGTTACATTTTGGCGCATAATTTGAATGAACGAATAAGATCGTAGAAAAGAAAACGTATACATTACTGGATGTTAGGATCGTTACCCCCACTTCTATATTTTCTAATTTCCTTTATTATTTATTTAAAAAGAAAACACCAAAAAAGAATTTAACGTAAATTTGTCTCTTCTTTCTCTTTTTCTTTTTCTTTTTCTTTTGGACTTTTCGTACAGAGAAAAACGATGAGTTCAACTGCGTCATCAAGTACCACATCTCTTTGTATAAACGTAGACGGTAATAATACTCGACGATATTCAACCGACGATAATAGATGCAATTATCAAGAATTGGAAAACACCGGAACGGCACGACTTTTGCCAACATACCAGAACGATAATTCAATTGGAAAATCTAAAGGATTCTTCGAGAATTTACGCGTTGACACGTGAGTCACGCTTAGTTTTGTCGAAGAATTTTCTTTTTTTCCTCTTTTTTCTTTTTTTTTTTATTTTTATTTTTTTGTTATTTTGCAACCCCCCGAACCCTTTTCTTTATACGAAAGATTTAATAATTTCTTTTGGTTACATTTATTTTAATAAAACCCTTGTATATATATATATCGATAATTTCAAGTTCTATACTGTCGACCATAGTTACGATTTAATTCGATATCAATCGAGTTCGAGAAATCGAAGTAGAAATTACGAAAGATTACTCAAGAGTCAATGTCTTTTTTTTTTTTTTATTATGCGATATACTGCACTAACATTAAATGCATTCTACGTCATAACGTCTGCAGAAAGAGAAATCTCTCAGTCATTCCATATATATATATATAACAAAATGGTACTCACAGAATAAACTACGAATCGTTATGCATTCCTAGTTACAGAATGTATTTGAGAATAAATTAAAGAATCGTAATAAAATATCTTACGTTAATTTTATATTATAAAATTAACTTCAGAATTAATAATAACAATTTAGTTAGCATTTAACAATTAATAATTAGTTTTCCAGTTGAAGTGCGACTTTACGTTATCAAAATAAACAATTAAATGTGACTATAGTTTAGACATTAAAATCTCGTGTTAGTTATTTCAAAAGAAAGTTAATTCTTCTCCCAAGGCATAACATAAATTTTGGTTATATATATATTTGGTTATATATATATATATGGCTTATATATATATACAATTCGTTAGTATTTTGCAATTGACATACATTTCATTATTCATTATATTTTCCATAAAATATCTAACAATTTTTACATACTTTTGATATATGCCATTAAATGTACAATTAATAATATAATATATTATATTATTTATTATGAAATAGAAAAAGGTTAAATAGAAAATCACTTACTTATTAAGAATGTAGTCTCAACGATATGTTCAGCAACTATTCTGTCTAAGAACTAAAGACTCTGTTATTGAGCAGTTGTTTTATCGGCGGTATTTATTCATTTTTTCTTTTTTATCGTTAAAAACGTCATTTAAACTACTTATTCATAGAAATGAATAACAATATTATGATATTAATATTTTATTATTCTAAGAACTTTAGTTTTTGAATATTTATATATTTATATTTATCGTAGTCCTTGAAAAGTTCTAGAATCGTTGATAGAATAGTTTTTGAAATAAAAACAAAATTTTTTTTTTACTATAACAATACGAGATTTCTTTTAATAATAATTTTATTATTAAATACTAACTTTATTATTATTATTATTTTTTTTCCTCCCCAAATAAGCTTATATTTTTTTATGGCAAATTTTTTCTTACATTATTATATCTTCCCCACTCTTTTTTTTCTATTTTTTTTATATTGTTTGTTTATTTATAAGTTATGTTATATATAATAATTGTTTTAATAAATTATTCATAAATTACTATGTTAAATATAATAAATATTAAATTAAAATAGAAAAAACATTATATAAAAAACATTGTTTTCTTTATATATATATAATATTTATAATATTTATAATATTATTTATAATTATATATAATAATTATAATATTTTATATTATATTTTATATTATTCTTTAAATTTTTTATTATATATAAAAAATAATATTATTATATATATATATTATATATTATATATTATTATAATATATATATATATATATATATATATATATATATATGATCATAGTTTGTATTATAATATATATTACATAAGTGCTATATTATATAAGTACTTATATATATATAAGTATATAAGTACATTATATACTTAGTTACTACTTAATTTAGTAAATTTGCATTTATATGTTTAAACGTTAAAAAATTTTACGATTTACGATAACATATAATGTGAAATGAGTATGAACGTAATAACGTTCATATATATATATGAAGAAAACAAAAAAATAAATTTAAAAAAATAAATAAACAAACAAAAGAGAATAGAGAAACGAATGACACTTGAGCACCAAACGGTTTGTCTGAATGAATGGTTATAATCTTTCAGATCTCGTTTTCGCACGAAAGGTGTGATCATAATTGGTATCGTGGTTGCAGTGATCCTCAAAATAATCATTGCCGTTGGCCTTTACGCCATCCATGACAGTTTAAAATATCACGAAAATGAAGGTACACTGGTGCCACCAGATCCGGAATACAACCAGCCACCATCCTGGAGCAAATTGAGGGTCTTTAAACGTGGTGCCGTTTGTGCCGATGGTGCACCATGTGCTGTCATTGGCAAGTGGGTGATAATCAATTTTAAAAATTATTTATTTAACATTTTCCTTATCCTATTATTTTTTTTTATTATTATATTTTATTATTTATTATATTATTTTTATTATTGAAACAAAAGTTTGTACATTTATTTTTAATAAATTAACATTTTGTCAAAAAAAATATTTATACAAAAAAGAAAAAAAACAATTCAATATGTAGTTTCAAACTAACGTTGTTTTACATCAATAATAAATTAACTATTATCATTTATTCATTTCAATAATTATCATTTAAAGGAAAACTGTCGTAAATCAATGTTGTAATTATAATATTATTTTATCAACTTTTTAGAAATATATTGGAAAAAAATGGCTCGGCAGTGGATGCAACGATTGCATCAATGATATGCGATGGTCTCGTAAATATGCAAAGTATGGGTCTAGGTGGTGGATTTCTTATGACGATTTATGATAAATCTGCTGGTAAAGCTTACGTGTTAAATGCTAGAGATAGGGCACCATTAGCAGCTAATGCTACTATGTTTATTGGTAAACCTAAACACGTTTCTTCAATGGGTAAATAACATTTTATTTATATTTTATTCTATCAATCTTACTATTTTCTTATTTTCTATAATTTATCTTATGATCAAAAGAACCTTTTATAATCAATTGATTTTCTTCTTATTCTTTCGATTAATTTTTATAAAATATATAAAATATTTCATCTCCATTGGGTTGTCTGAAAAATTCATGCCGATTTTCGGTTGGTTGCATAAAATTGCTGAAAAAAAACCTGACAAGTTCGATTGGTTGCACAAAATTGCTGAAAAAATCTAAGAAGTTTTGCAAGAACGAAATTTTAAAGTTACCCTTAAAGATGAAGAAAGGTTGTGCAACATAATGGCTACTTATATATAATTTAATAAATATATACCACAATAAAAAAAAAACAACTTAAATTTATTACATTTCAATCTTTCCTCAAAATCGGCACGAACTTTCCAGACAACCCATTTATTATTGTTCATATTATATTATATTATAATCAAATGATTTTAGGTCCACTATCTATTGCCGTACCTGGAGAAGTGGCAGGTTATTGGGAAGCTCATAAAAGATTTGGCAAATTACCATGGGCTGATTTATTTCAACCAAGTATTGAATTATGTGAAAATGGTTACAACGTAACCAAATTTCAATACAACGGATTTGAACTCAACGAGAAAAATATTTACTCGGATCCTACTTTAAAGTTAGTCATACAATTTCATTTTTAATTCTTTAGTTTTTCAAAACTTTTATCTTAGACTCATTGATATTTTCTATTTGTTGTTGAAAAATCATTAGGAAATTATTCGTCGATCCAAAAACGAACAAATTGATCAACATAGGTTCGATCGTAAGACCCAAAACGTTATGTGAAACGTTAAAAACAATTGCTAAAGAGAATGCAACAGTATTGTACAATGGAACCCTTGGTCAAACGGTTGTTGAAGATTTACAAAAGAGAGGCAGTATTATTACCATGAAGGATTTCAATGCATTTAGGTATTATTATTATTATTATTATTTTATAAATCATGTTAACACTAGATTTATGTAACCCGTCAAAATGACGGAAACATTCGATTGAATGTTTCACAATTCTGAACATGCAAACATTATTCTTTAAATATTACATATTAGTTTTTAATTGTATAATGCAGTGAATATATATTTGTAGTCATTTTTTCTGGAATACCTTTATTTTATTATTTCCAGATGTGGTATACCTCAATTTACGAAAATTCGTTCATTTGACGGGTTAAGTTATACAGATATACAACATTTGGAAATAATCAAAATGAAATAACAATGAATAAGAAAAAACAACACTAAACAAATGACGATTATTTTCCGAGTAAATACATGAGCAAAACAAGTTTTGACTTGTTGTATACAGTTAGATCAAACCTTCTCATATCACAAATACTCACAGTTCACTGGTGAGCTTTGTCGGTAAAAGAAATTATTTTTGGAACTGAAGCATCTCTTATTATTTTATAAAAACAAGTAGATCAAAGTGAAAGATTATAAGATAGAGTTTACATGTAAAAAATGTATTGAAGACAACAGTCAATGAAAATCCTATAGCTTTTTAATGAAATAATTTCAAACAAAATTGCATCCGTCAAAAAGATGGATTTGAGTAAAAAAAAAAAAAGAAAAAGGTATACAGACAATGCCTGTAAATCTAGTGTTAATTCATTATCATGAGTTATTTGTTGTTCATGAGTTATTCATGAGTTAATTCATTATTATGAGTTGATTATTATATTATCATAAGTTTATTAAGTAAGTAACTTTATAGAAATCAATGACAATTGTTGTTTGTTTGTTTGTTTGTTTAAACATCGTACAGAGCAACATGGGAGGAACCAGTTGAAGAAAAATTTTCAAATGGTATGAAACTTTTTACACCTGGAGCCCCAGGTAGCGGAAGTTTGCTCAGTTTTATTCTAAACATTTTCGATGGCTTCCAATTTACGTCTGAGAGTTTGTCAGACTTCAATTCAACCATCGTAACTTATCATAGAATGTTAGAAACCTACAAATACGCTTATGCCTTAAGAGGTAACATGGGAGATAAGGATTTTGTCGATATGACTGAGGTATGTTTTGTTTTTTTTAAATATATATTAAATATTTTATATATCTAATTAGTATATAATACGTTATATTATATTTTTTATTATTTATTATTATATATTTTTATATTTTATATATTATATATTATACATTATATATATATTGTAGTCCTAAATTTGTCATGTAACTGTTTACTTATTCACTTTCCTTTCGAAGCTATTTAGATGATAAGGGCTGGTGAATCACCCTATATATAATATAACGTATTATTTATAAATATGAAAACAGAAACTTGAAATATATAACGTAATTTCTTATTTATAGTTAAACATTAATTTAACGTCGAAAGATTATGCGAATCAGATAAGAATGAAGATACAAGATACCAGAACTTGGAATGATCCACAACATTATGGGGCTTCCATTTATAGTAATACTGAAGATCATGGAACAGCTCATTTTTCAGTTTTAGCACCAAATGGTGATGCTGTTTCAGTTACCAGCACGATTAATTACTAGTTTGTACATCATTTATTATATCATTTGGTCTAAATAAACTCAACCTCAATGTGTAACACTTTTTATTTGTAGCTTTGGTAGTGCAGTAACAAGTGAGAGAACTGGTATTTTATTTAACAATGCCATGGATGATTTTGGAATACCATTTAAAACTAATTATTTTGGAGTTCCACCTAGTCCCAACAATTATATTGAACCTGGAAAACGACCAATGTCCTCAATGGTACCTTCCATTTTTGTAGATGAAAATGGAGATGTTAGATTAGTCGTTGGTGCATCTGGTGGTACTAAAATAACGACTGCTGTTTCTCAGGTATAATAATATAGATATATAGATATATATATATTAGGTTGGCAACTAAGTGATTGGTGATTTTAAATAAGAATGAAAATTCTAAGTTTTTGCTTAAAAATATAAGTTTATTCAGGCATTGTCTTAATGCCACGTTCATCAAATTTCTGATCTTTGCTATCAAAAAAAACTGAATTAGATCTAAAACAAAATCCGCAATGTCTTAGTTGCCAACCAATATATATTTATTTCACTAAAAACCAATATATATTTGTTTATATAATATAAACAATATATATTTGTTAAAATATATATTTGTATAAACAATAACCAATATATATTTGTTTCACTAAAAATAACTGGATTTGTTAAATGTATTCAAGTAATTGAATACAACATATTTTGTATCCAAAGTTTTGAATCCTTCCAAGTTCTGGTACCATGTATCTTCATTCTTAACTGATTTTTAGGTTATTGCCAAAATTCTATGGATGGGTAACACCGTTAAAGAAGCTGTTGATGCACCTAGAATACATCATCAATTATTTCCAGCTGAGGTTGCTTATGAGTATGGTGTACCCAAACAGGTGATTGACGGTTTGAAGAATTTGGGATACAAAACGGCTCGTTATAGAGATCGTGGTAGCGTTGTATGTGTAATATTTTGTCATAATGGTACAATACACGCTAATGCGGATTACAGAAAGGGTGGTGACGTTTATGGCATCGATTGAAGAACACATATGTTAAATGTCTAAATACTTTTTTCATGAAAAGAAAAAAACAAAAGAAGGAAACAAAAAGACAAAGTGCAAGTCATATTAAATAGTACAATTATTTCCAATTAAAATAAAAAAAGAAATTTTACACGGTGTATAATTATGTGTGTGTGTCATCCTGTGTCATTAATCATCGTCTATCCTAATAATACAAATCATAAATATAATTTTTATTTGAACGATAACTAATGAGATAAAAGACTTACATTTTGCAATAAAACTTTGGCAAACCAATATACTATATAATTTGAGTTTAACTGATATTTATGGTTTTTTGTTTTGTTTTTAAATAGAAAGAATATAACATAAAATCTATTGTTCTTCTTGTCTTTGTCATTGGATCGTTTTGAACGTGTAACACAAAAAACAAACTCTACGTTAACCAGTTAACCTGTGACGCACTGCTGTGTTTTGTGAAATTCGACTGATAACAAAGTAAAAGCTAAAATTTCTCATTTTCAAAATAAAATAAACTAAAAATAAAAAAATAAAAAGACCAACAGTAATTTACAAATGTTCAATTTATTCTTACTCATCTTGTAATTTAAAAATATGTTTCGTTTGAAAAAAAAGAAAGTTAAAATTTAATTAGTAAATTTTTGCATGACGTGTTAACTCGTCGAACCCAGTTAACCATTTAAATAGCAAAAAATACGACTTTTTCGTGATATTAACAAAACATTTGCAATATCTACCTTAAAATGTGAAGATTGGGAAATCGTTTTGAACCGTAAACAAGGCCATTTAATTCCGTCCCATGTCTCTTGGTTGTTGTTTACTAGTTAAGTATACACAAAAACATTGGACCTCTAAGAATTGTTTAGTCACGAAATATTCGATTCCTACTAAAGTATGATAAGTATACATTATATACCAGATACCCCACCACCCTCCTCTGTCTTCTAATCTACATTGGTATAATTTTATATTGATATACAAGTAGATATATACAGGTCTATCGAAATACGATTATCTTGATTAAATCAAAGTCCGTAGTTTAATCACCTGTAAATCTCACGTTTATCTATTTCTATTTTCTGATAGAAACAAATCGATTAACCTGTTAAATGGGTTGGACGTATAAATACGTTAAACGTATTGCATTTATTTGCTGAAGATATAAACCTTTGTAATTTATATATTAATAAACGAAATAATATATTGAGTTGGCAAAAAAGTAATTTCGGTAGTAAGAGTAAATATTTATATATTAATATATAGTATATTAATTATATATTATATTATAAAATAATATAAGTATTTTATTAATACATATAATAATATATTTATTTATAATAAGTTTATATTTATATTTATAAAAATTTAAATAAAATAATAGTAATTTATGTTATATTAAATTTAAATTTAAATTTATATTTATATTATTATATTTATTAATATATATTATATATTTTAATTAATATATATATAATATTATTGGATTGGCAAGAAAATAATATTTCATACTAACAAACCAAAATTACTTTCTTGCCAATCCAATATATTTCATAGTCTTTTCATTTATTTTAAACATAAATAATAATAAATAATAAATAAATAAATATATAAAAAAATAATAAATAAATAATAAAAAATATGTATGAATACAATGAAATATAATGAAAATCGATTGTAAGAGTTTAACAAAAAATATACTCAAATTCCTTTTGCTAAATTGAATGAGAAAAAGAATAATAAAAAAATAAAATAAAATATTACTCATGTTTGTTCGTTTTTTATTTTTATTTTTTTTATTTTTTTTATTCACGTCCAATTCGTTGAAAGAAAATTCTGACGATATATTTATGGTCGAATTGACCTTGAGTGGTCTTGATAAAATGTTCTGACACTTTTATCTCGACCTTTCAATATAAATAAATATTATTATGGCATCATTTTGTCAACAATTGATGACTAATCATGATACTACTGAAATAATAAACGTCTTTTTCGCACCTTTCTTTTATATACATATGTAAATATATAAATGTTCGTTGGTATAATGTGTATGTATGAGTATAGAAACAAATATGATGATTAACTCATACATTTTGTTCATATATGCAAGTAAGTAAGATAAATTACTTTGTAATGATGTACTTTTCTTTTTCATTAGACAGACCTATCAAATCATTAAAATATTGATATTGGTATTGAAGAAAACATTAATTGTGTTAATGAAATAAAAACACATGTATTACGTTTACTATTTGAAATAATATTATTATATAATATTATTGAATATTGTGTTATAATATATATTATATGTAATAATATAATGTAAATAATATATTTATATTATATATTATAATATTATACTACAAAATATAATATAAACATAAATTTATATTATGTATAANTTATATTATGTATAATAATATAATATTAATTATTAATTATATATTCAATATAAATTTATATATTAAATTTATAATTATAATATTATAATATAATAATATTATTTATATTATATTATATTATATATATATAATATAGATTTATATATTAAATTTATAATTTTATAATATTATAATATATTATATATATATATATATTTTATTTATTAATTTTTATTATATTATTTTATATTCTAGTAATTATTTATTATATTATTATTAATAATAAATATATAATATATATTAAATATATGTTATAATATATTCAATAATATTATTGTATTAGTCATTATTATTAAAAAATACGAATAACACAGACGATAAAATTCATTAAAGAAAAATCAGAATCTACACGTGTCTCAAATTGATAAACATTCCAAATTAAAACTGGTACAAGAGATCATTTAATCTAATTTCGATAAGTTTTTTGTTATTGGTATAATAACACGAAAGTTATTATTAATCTTTTATGTTTGTCTTAAAGATAAGAGAAAATTCGAGAAACAATTTGTGTCAAATTCAATCGACTATTTCGAATTTTGTTGTAATTGCATTTATAAAAGGTATCAAGTTACAATGAGGAATCAATTTTCTTCAAACAAATATATCCTATCTTTAGTTTGCTGATATAAGTTAAGATCATAATTTTAAAAGAAAAATATATATATGTATATAAGAAATACGATATTATCTATCGAGCGAGTTAACATCAACAACTTTTCAACGTACACGTATCTATATAGATACATAATGTATACAGATACTTTCAGCTTGTATCTTTTTTTCTTTTTATATATAGTTAAGCGTATTTATCCAAGCATAAACATTAAGGACACTAACGCAGCTGTTACCGTACGGATTGAGAAGAAATGGACAAAAACGACGCATAATGTTCATTATTGTAACAACTTACTTATCTCGAAACTTCGATTTCGTATAACGTTGATCCTTATAAATTATTCAATTACAATTGTTTGTAAATAAATAAAGAAAGATTTTGCAAATTTATTTTCATCGAGAGATAAACAAAAATAAAATAAAAAGAAAAAAAAAACATAGCGTCGTTTGAAGATAAAAGTAAGCATAGTTCGGTTTTGATGCGCGTCGTACGTTACTGTGCAATACGCATGCGCAAACACTCGAGCTTATCCTATAAAAGAAGGGACGCGATAACTTCGCAGAAATTAGTATCGAATCGTACGTATAACTCTTTACAACCATTATAAAGGTGAATTTAAAAAAAAAAGAAAAAAAGTTGATATTTTTTTGGTGAAATCTTCATCATCATCTTAATCCTCAACTGCTGCATCTGCTGCAATTGCTATTGCTATTGTTGTTGTTGCTGTTTACTGCGACATATTATTTTTATCTAAATATCTTTCTTTGTGTGAAAAAAAAAAAATTAAAAAAGCAGAAATTATGTCCGATAACTACTACGTCGACGAATATGAGCATTTCAACTACGATTACGACAAGCACATATTCACCGGTCACGGAGGGAAACAACGTTCAAAACGTGAAGCCGACGCTCATACCAATCATTTTGATCCGAGCGGCCATTCCAGAAAGATCGTAACGAAGCTAATGAATTCTGAACATAACAAAAGGCAACAAGGGAAGACCAAAGCGTAAATTATTTATTTTGGGTAAATTTCAATACCAATTTATATATACTTTATTTTTATTATTATTATTTTTTTTTTTTCTTCATTTCGATTTCAAGGATAATCTATAATGTATATATATATATATGTAAACTTGATGACTAATAACGTTCACCTTGTCACTTCCATTGTCTTATTTTCTTTGTGCTAAAAAAGAAAACAAAAATAATACATTTAAATTATTAAATAACATTATAAGTTTGTTTTTTTATAATTATAATATATATTATAAAATATATAATGTATTTATTATGTCTTCATATTACGCAATAACAATTCGTTACCTTCTCAACCGTTGAAAATGAATAAATCGATCTTCCCGACATATATATATATATATATATAACTACGTCTTACTTTTCTTATCGCGGCGGCCATTTTGAATGCAATCGCTGATTTACGCCCAACATTTTGCGAGAGAAATATTGCAATTAATTTAAAAGAAGAAAAAAAATCAAAACAAATACTTCGAATATTAAACGTATTTTTATTATTTGAAAATGTAATTTAATTAATTGTTATTTAAAAAAAAAAAATTAACGAATTTATTTAATTATATAATTTAATCAAATATATAAAAACAATATAATTATTATTTATTATTTATTATTTAATTATATAATTAAATCAAATGTCAAATATGTATAAAAATATTTTTATATAATATTATATTATTAAATATAAATTAAATAATATATAATATAACATATATATTATTATTATTATTATTATTATTATTATTAAATAATATAATTTATATTTAATATATTATATTTAATATAATATAACAAATTTATATGTAATGTATAAAAATAAAAATATTTATGACTTTTCTTATGTTTGTTTTTGATTTGTTTCAGGTCTTTGACATTGGGGTCGCGGCGTATCTCGTAGAAAAAAGAAAAAAAAAGGAGAGAGGATTATCTCATCTCACGACAATTTACCCTCTTCATTACAAGATTATAATTACGATGACGGACATTTTCTCAACGATTCAAATTTCCATGTTTGTCGAGAAATGAATGCATTTATTCATCTAATCTATCTCACAAACAAATTTTCATTCGCAATAAAATTTTGTAAGTAAGAATAGAAGATCGCGCGAGCTTATTATTAAATATATATGTGTATGAATATATCTAAATAATTATATTATATATCGTTTAATCTGTATTTCATAATTTATATGACGTAACTTTTTTTATTTCTTTCGTCATTATAATTTTTTTTTTTTTAGTTTTATCTTTTTCGAAATTATTATTAATATAATTATTATATCTATATATATATATATACATAAAATAAGGGATTAGATAAAAAAGAAGATCTTTTAAAACGTTTACGTATATATGTATATGTAGGCACTTATGATGAAAATTTAACCCCTTAATACATAGTTTTTTTTTTTTTTATATATATAAAAAAAAACACAATTTTGACATTGCCAATTGTCGATTATATTTAAGTGTGAAAAATGAGAGCAGTATAAGATACAACGCCGCTCGAATTATCTCGAGCGTGCAAAATTTAGGTGGTTTAGCGCACTCAAATTAACTCGAGCATATGACCCTTAAGGGGTTAGTCAATTTACAATTATGTCAATTTATAATTATGTCAATTTATATTTAACAAAATCTAGTTCTTGTTTCAAAATACCAGTTAAAAGGAATTCTGTTGATTGCACAGTTGTACCACTCGGCGCTTTTGCCAACCATTTTTTTGTTTTATCCAAATCTTTTTCAATACTTATAATTACAGTTTTAGTTGGCAAATTCAAAGGTGCACGTAAAAAAGATTTACCTCCACACGACGCAATTATAGCTACAAATAAAAACAAATCATTTGATTTAATTATTATTTTTGGTATAAGTATAGACAATATATAAATATATAATATATAGGACTCACTTCTTAATTCTGATACAGGTGGTGAGATTATATTTGGAGTTAATAATACTGTATAACCATCTAACAATTGTCGTTCTTTAGCGTTTTCCAAACTTTTTCTTAATCTAAATCCATATTTTGCTTCCATAGCTGGATCCTTTAATAAATAATTGTTCAAATCTAAGAAATAACCAGCACGTTTGCTTTCTAATAACCAATTGACTGATACTATTGGCACAGCTTTTGCTAATGTGCACAGAAATTTAGTTGTCCTACGTATTTTGTCCGTAACTAATACAGTACACTCAGAAGGATCGTTCACCTTAACACCACCTAAACAACAAAAATCATATTTCAGTTAAATTAAACATACAATTATAAATTATAATTAATTGATATTTATTATAAAATAAAGTACCTAATGATTTTAATATTTTCACATAATCGTCATCTGTTACACCGGTAAAAAGAACTTTTTCTTTTGCAGTAGAAAATGATACATTCGGACTAACATTAGTTAAATATTTCGAAACATCCGATGTATTTATATTAATTTTTACATCCATTAAAATGTCATCCTCTATTTTTTTTCTTTTTCTCGAAATAGTTGTATTATTTTGATTGATCTCTTTTTTCATACTTGTTGACCGTGTAAGCGAAGAATTTCGCGTTGATGGTGGAGATTTTGTATCTTTATCCTTGTTGGTCAATGAATCATCTCTAATGGAATCAAGTGACGATTGTAAAGAACTATTTTTACCTAATTTCTTTCGTTTGGCTCTTGATGATACTGGTACATTGTGTTTTTCATTACTAGTTTCACGTTTACGTGAAATGTTATTACTATTTATCAACGAATTGTCATCCAAATTGACATCAGATATTTTACGTTTTCGTGAACTAATATTTTTCAACGTTTCACTATCGTTAATCAAAGAAATGTTCATGATCATGGCAATTTCTTGCGACTCTTCTCCCATTTCTTCTTCAGATGTGTCATTTTTATTTTCCTTTTCTTTATTGGTCATTGATCCAGAACTACTTTTTGTTCTTTCGTTTGTATTATTTCTAGTATTTTTTTTGTTTCTTTTACTTTTCGTATTAACTTCAGGTTTATCGGTTGAACTTTTAATATCGCTAACTACGTTTTCTTTCTTCTTTGATCTTTTACTCATCGAATGACCCGATTTATTATTATCTATCTGTGATATCGTATTCGTAGTAGTCTTGTGGAAATTTTTGTCACTTTTTCTTAACGTCGTATCCGCTTCATTCTTCTTGTCGACAGATTTACTTTTAGAACTTTTAGACGTTGTGTCAGATTTGTTAACAGTTTTTGAATTATTATACGTTCTTCTAGACTTATTCGTTCGTTTTACAATCTTCACAGGCGTTGCTGAATTTGAAAGAGTACCAGATATATTAACCTCTGGCAATCGAGATAAAATGTCATCATCTTCTTCTTCTTGTACATCACTCTGCAAATTGGATTTAGCTAATTTAAACGTTTTACTATTTGTAATTTCGATTTCTCCGATTATTTGCGTACTAGCTGTCTCATAATCGATATCTTCTATACTAGAACTACATTTGTTTATGTCAATTTTATTTGCTTGTAATTTTTTAACTGAATCGGAACGATTGTTACTTTCTATATTTATTATTTGCGTATCTAAAGTTTCAATATTGTCAAGATCATTTATCTTTTCTTCAGCTTGTCGTTTGTTTGAATTTGGAATTCTATCTGGTGAGGTTATATCAATGACATTTATTTTTTTTTTATTATTTTCTTTAACCGAAGGCGAAGAATTATTTTTCGATCGAAGACGTTTGGTTGCCGATGCAATATCTCTTTCTATGCTATTCAATTTGTTTACTTGATCATCCTGAGCATTTGTTTTTCTTATAGGTGTACTCGTAGAACCAACTTTGTCGCAGTTTTGTTCCAATGTTGCTGTGTTATCGATATTACTAACATCTTCCTCTTCTTGTTTTTCCATTTCTTTTTGTAACGATGAATCTTGGATACTTTTCAAATATGAATCGATATTAACGTGCTGCGTAGCAGCATCAAATATATCATCCGATTCGTAACTTATGCTACGTTCGTTTTGATCGCATAAACTGTTTACTTCTTCGCATGAAACTGTTCTTTCTGTACTAACACTTTGTTTGCCAATATTTTGCAATGTTTCTCGAATTAACCGATTTTTGGATGAAAAAGAAGTAATCAATTTTTTGGAACATTCTTGTATATTCGTAATTGAACAATTACTTTTATTCGAAGTTGAATTAGGAGTCTAAAAAAAAAAAAAAAAGAGAAATAATTGTATTTCTTTTGTAATAACAGTTTGTTTTCGTTTCTCTAGTTATATTGTTTGATATATTAATTATTATCATTACCAATAATCTATCCGGAGTTTTTGAATTTCGAACTGTTACGTTATGTTGACGGTTACTACGTTCAGGAGTTTCGGGGATGGTTAATTCCTTGCTTGAGTGACATACTTTATAAATTACTTTTACCCTTCCAAATTGTATTGTACTATTATCCTTTAATTCATAATAACGCTTAGGACGTAGAACAACCTAAAATAAAAAATATGATTTTAGGTTATATTGATTAATTAACATAATAATTATATTTCTTGAAAATTTATACAAATTTGACCTATGTATAAATGAAATTAATAGAACTTACATTATTCAGTATTGTTTTATTAGAAGAATTCAAATCACTTATCCATGAGGTAGATGGATATGTATGTGTTTCTATCTCTGCATGAAATTTTGATATACTCTATAATTAAAAATATTGTTAGTAAAAAAGAAAGAAAAAAAAAAAAAGGAAATATAAATATAATTATTCATTAAATATAACAAATAAAATACCTGATCATCCAACTGAATATGACAGTTAGAATGACGTCCTATATTAGTTATTCCTTTATAAATAGGATATGATTTAAAATTGACCTTCAATTCACCAACCTAAAATATTAAACATTATTTATATTATCCAATTATCGTTGAAAATAAATTTGGAAATTTTCATTGAATTTATTACCTGTATATTTTGTATTTTTTCTGGTTCTATTTCAATCTTTTGTGTAGCTAAATCGTCATAATCATAAGGTTGAGTTGCTAACAGATCCATATTAAGTTACTGTTTAAAATGTACAAATGTTTAGTTTCTTAATTATTACAGATATATATCTTGAAAATATTCATCATAAATAATTAATATCAACGAAAAATGTGATTATTTATATTTAATACGTATTACTTTTGCACAATGATAATTAATATCAACGAAAAATGTGATTATTTATATTTAATACGTATTACTTTTGCACAATGAAAACACACATTTATTCGAAAGTTGTAGTATTATGTGAAAGTTTGCACAAGTAATAACTGTCTCTTATTAATGTCTCTTACAATATGAAGTCTCAGGTGTGATTTAAATAAACAATTGTTTTCAGTTATAATAAGATAAATTAACCTTTACCAAACGTTGTCGTTCTAGAAACACGCTTTCCCTTTGTAAAAAGTAACTAGGCAAAGTAATTGCTACAGCAGCGCCACTTGCATTTAACTGCCATTTTAGCTAGATTCGCCATATTGTTTACATTATCCAATCAACAGCGAAAAATTCTAGTGTACTTTTTCAATTCACGAATTCAATTTCATTTTGTCATCTTTATTTAATATGTCATTATAATTTGTACTCTTGTAAGTAATTATTATATTTTTTCAAAAAATAATATATAAAATATGTTATATAATACATTTAATATATATATATATATAGATATAAAATGTATAAAATGATTTTGTATAAAAATATTTTGAATATGTATGTGCGCGTTGTTAAGGTTATTCTTTTATTTCTGATAATTTAACAAGAAGATTATCCTTTGATACGTTATCACCTACCGAATATAAAACATCTTCGACAACTCCATCAATAGATGCTTTAATTACGTGCTGTAATATAAAAATAATAATGAAATTTGTTGAACGTTATTGTACAAATGAAATTATAAATAAAATATTTGTATAAATTTGAATCAACTTACTTCCATTTTCATGGCTACGATAACAACTAATGAATCACCTTGTTGAACCTTATCACCTTTTTTAACAAATATTTTTTCTATTATACCAGACATAGGACTAATTGCTGCCGAAGGATTTAATTCAACAGATTTGTTAAGTTCCGATACAAATTTAGGATTGGGTATATTCACTTGCCATTCTTGTGTCTAAAAAAGATAAACTTTTAAAGTATGAACATTTAATTATAAATAATTAGGAATTAATCGATCAACTTACATTGGTAAATAAATGCAATTTATTTCCAAGTTTGGTAACTCTTGTTCTCGTAATTAATCCGTCTATTTCTATATTTAATTCTAGTGCATTATTTATTTTCTTCAATGTACCACGTACTTGTCTCCATGGGCCAATATTGTTAACTCTCATAGAATATATTTCAGGTTCGACATATTTAACACTAACTTCCATATTCTGATCATTGACGGTAAAGTTCAATGTTCTATTTAATATATGATTATATCTATAACCAGTTTCTGTAGCAAATGGATTAAAAGGATTATTCGTTTTGAAAGATATAACTAAAGCATTCATTTCTTCGTATAAAATTAGTGCAAGAGCACTTTGCATCAATATGCTATTAGGAATACGTAAATCTGTAAATAATTCTTTACTATTTTCCTCTATAAAACCCGTATGAACTTCACCATTTTGAAACTTAGGATGAGAACATATATCTTTAATGAATTCAATATTTGTATCAAGCCCAGCTACCTAAAAACATTTGATTTTTTTTTCATAAAACAACAATACTTTTCATCTCTCGATTAATATGTTCTCTTATTCTAAATTTATAAACTTACATTATATTCGCTAAGTTTAGATTTAAGAATTCTAAGCGCTTCATTTCTGTTAGCTCCCCAAACAACTAATTTAGCTATCATCGGATCATAATGAACCAATACATCGTCGTTTTCCTTAACACCAGTTTCAACTCTAACAGTTTCCGATGTTTCAGGAGTTCTCAAATAAGACAAATGTCCTGCACCAGGTAAAAAACCATTTCTTGGACTCTGTAATAAAATAAAATGATAAGACATTAATTTATAGATTTAAGTATTGACATGCATAATTAAATATTTACTTCAGCATAGATCCTAGTTTCAAAAGCGTGTCCATGAAGATGGATTTCTTCTTGCTTTAAAGGAAGTATTTCACCAGCAGCTACTTTTAATTGCCATTCTACTAGATCCAATCGCGTAATTGCTTCCGTAACAGGATGTTCTACCTGAAGACGTGTATTCATTTCCATAAAGTGGAAATTGTAGTTAATTGGATCCATGATAAATTCTACGGTACCAGCTCCGACATAACCAACAGCTTTTGCAGCACGAACAGCAGTTTCTCCTAATTCTATTCGTAATTCTGGAGATATACCAGGCTACATGACATATGCAGTACATTAAATTTAAGATTTGATCTCTATTAATTTAATTATTTGTTATCTTACTTTTTAATTAAATATTGTCTTTTATAATAATGCAAGATAACATACAGCAGGTGCTTCTTCAATAACTTTTTGATGTCTCCTTTGAATAGAACAATCTCTTTCAAATAAGTAAACCGCATTGCCATGTTTGTCTGCAAATATTTGTACCTCAACGTGTCTCGGTTTTTCAACGTATTGTTCCAAAAGAACAGCAGAATCACCAAATGCTTTTTGTGATTCAGTTCTTGCCGATTCTAAAGCATCCAAAAATCCATTTTCATTTAGAACAATCCTCATACCTTTGCCACCTCCACCACGTATCGCTTTTATCATTAATGGGAAACCAATTTTTTTGGCTTCTGATAGCAAAGTTTCATTGGATTGATCGTCCCCATGATAACCTGTTGAAAAGTTATTCAAATAATATATGATATATAATATATTTTGTAAAACTGTAATCAACTGAATACCTTCTATGACAGGTACCCCAGCATTAGCCATGATTTTCTTAGATTTATTTTTTATACCCATATCTCTAATCGCACTTGCAGGAGGTCCAATAAATATGACATTTTCTTTTTGACATAATTCTGCAAATTCAGTATTTTCTGAAAGAAAACCATATCCTGGATGTATAGCTTGACATTTTGATTGTTTAGCGACAGATATTATTTTGTCTTGTCTTAAATAACTTTGACTAGATTGTGCTGGACCGATACAATATGCTTCATCGGCAAGATTCACGTGCATTGCATTTCTATCTGCATCACTGTACACCGCTACAGTTTTGATTCCTAATCTTTTGGCTGTTCGCGATATTCGACATGCTATTTCTCCTCTGTTTGCAATAAGTACCTGAACAATGTTAACAAATGTTATTTTATTCAAATACTATTGAAAATAAGAAATAAATGAAATGAATGAATCTTACTTTATCAATTTTGACAAGCTGCTTAGGATTAGTAGTTTGTGAATACGTCTTCGAGGTTAATAAATTCCTATAAGAAAACAATCATTATATATATATATATATATATGATAATATTAATAAAAATATTTATTTTGAATAATTCCTTACGTTTTTAATAAAAGTTGAACTTTTCTAGAATGATACATGATTTTTATAGTTGTATATTGTAACATAATATTTAATACTCTGCTCTAACAAGTTACAATCTTTATAAGTATCATAATTATATCACTACAGAGTAAAGATGAATGCGTTATTTAGATCATCGTCATTTTCACATTTAATTGTTGTTACAAGGGTTATACACCATCATCTGAATGAAGAAATAAAACAAGCCATATCTATGAATATTTTTCATTTCACAATATATATTATCTTTCAAATATATATTCAAATAACTGAATACATGAATAAGTGCTTATTGAGTAATCCATTTGTCAAAGTTCACTTAGTATAATGTACTGATTAGAAAAGATATATTATCTGTTTATATATGATAACTCAAAGTATACTATATATATATATATATAATGTTTAACGTTTTATTTATTCATTTTATAAAAAAAATGCAGCTAAACAATCTGTCAATATTTATACATTTTTTTATTTTTAAATAAATTTGATCATTGGTTAGAAAAAAAAAATATTTGGCCCTTGGGGGGATCGAACCCGCGACCTTCGCGTTATTAGCACGACGCTCTAACCAACTGAGCTAAAAGGCCAGTTGAAAGAGGTTCTGCAATAAAAAAACTTGCCTCTCACCATGTATTATTTTGATTAATTCAGTTGCTATATATTATATATAAATATATTGTGTGTGTATATAATTATGAAAATGATTTAACAATAAATCAAAAATTAAAAAACATAAGTTTATCAGTTATTTTTAAATCATATTAGTTTAAGCTAAAGTAATTCAATGTAATTTTTACGATATTCATGAAAAATGAATAGTGCTTGTTATTTCAATATTATATGGAATTCATTTATGTTAGTTTTTAAATATAATTCTTGAAATATCTTGAAAAACAAGAAATATATGACATAGACTATTTTCATATATATATTTGAACTGACTCAACAAATGTTGACTCAGATATGACTCAAACAATATTGTTATGTGAATATATGCATAATATTCTTACAGTAAGATAAATCTGAGAAACATTTGTTAATGTTTAAGTATTTATTAGATATTACAATAATTAACAAATATTAAATAGCACGTATTACAATTGGGTCTTCTCTGATTGTGTATTGACTTTTTTTAATGGAGAATATAATAAACCTAAAAGTACACAATCTGCTTCTAAGATAGTAGTGTCTGTAGTTGCACCTAAAAACCTTGCAGATAATTCCAAGTCTTTTATCTTTAAAGCTACCAATGAACCTCTAACATAAAATCTGAAATAAAATTTAATTTCAAATTATCAATCTGTTTGCTTGATAATATAATAAATATTGAAGTAAATAATAAATTACATACTCTCCATTTTTTAAAGGTCTGGTGCATACACAATGGAATTTCCATCCAAAATCTATGTACAAATCGTCGTTGACGGTTTTAAATATTTTCCCTACGACCCTCTTTCCTTCTGGATCTCCTAACTGCAACGTTATGACATGTAATACAAAATATAAATGTACAAATTTATAAATAGAAAAAACATACATTCATAAATTCTGACTGTCGTAGTAAAGAAGTAAATGTGGTTGGTCCTTTGGTTTCTTCTGGTGTATCAATTTTTGAAAACTTTTTAAATGTCTGTGCAAATCCACTCAACTTTATTTCTGGTTGTGCTACATCCTCAAGAGATTTCATTTCATTAGATTTGATATTAGAATTTGATTCATCAGATTTATTTAAAGAACTATCAGATGATTTTATTTCTTTAATCTCTATTTGAGTATTCTCAGTTTTGTTCATGCCATCGTCTGGAGGTTTTTCACTGCTGAATGATTTTATAAACGTTCTATTTGTTCTGATAATATTGATTAAACGTAATTGTTTCGATAATATATCAAATCGTTGCATTGTTTATAATAACAGATAATATATTTTTTCTTTTAATTTATAGGTTATATTTTTATAGGTTATATTTATAG
The DNA here is from genome assembly GCF_001465965.1 of Polistes dominula. The sequence goes on along the minus strand of NW_015148994.1, from coordinate 1,355,664 downwards.
GTTATAATTCTATTCTATGTTACTTCAGTTTAAATACCTAAAGTACTACTACTATCATTCGTGCTAGAGATTTATTTGGTTTTTATTTTTATAATTTTGGCTACATTGATATAACTCTACTAGGGAAATGTTAGGTATTGATATTGAAAAGTGCCGGTATAATGTGTAACACGCCGAATATCATTTTAGTATGATTAATACGATTATACAGAGTATATGATTTATTCCACAGTTTTTTTTAAATATATTAACAAATAAAACTATGAAATTAGGAACGCATCAAAAAATATTTATTGGATGGTAGGTGCGTATAGTTATTATTATGCTTTGAAAGAAATATAATAAATTTGAATGATTATTAGTATTTTAATTATTTATAACCTCAAATGTAAAAAAAAAAAGAGTACAATTCTCAAGAGTTATTATTTCCACGTGTATAGTACGTTATTGAATTATTTCAAAATAAACTTAATGAATATTTTTTGTTTGTGAATATACTGATTATTGTAATAAATTATGTTACAGGGCTGTAGTCATTTCTTTAGGAATATATAGCTTTAGCTTATCAAAAAAATACGTAGATGCCAAAAGATATGAGGTTATGAAAGTAAGACAGCGTATGAGGGAAATTGATATTGGAGAAGAATAAATCATTTATATAATACTTAATAATATCGAATTTATTCTAATTGAGTAAAAACAAAATAAAACAAAAAAAAAGAAAGAACAAAATGGCAGCTCTACCGCATTTAGATGAAGAAAAACTCAAAATGGTTCAAGATTTGGAATTAGAAATGATGTCTGACATGTATAATCGTATGTTATCGGCTTGTCATAGAAAATGTATCCCACCAAAATATAGTGAAGCAGAATTGGGAAAAGGAGAATCAATATGTTTAGATCGTTGTGTAGCTAAATATTTAGACGTTCATGAACGTGTAGGAAAGAAACTTACACAAATGTCTATGCAAGAAGATAATTTTATGAAAAATAAAGTCAACTAACAACCAAAGAAAGAAAAGTTAAATTATCCATCATGTATTTTTTATTTGCTGAATGATAATGGTGCTAAAATTCATTGAAATCATTTCTTTCTTACTGACATTACTTATTCGAATAGAAGTGAACAGTGAGTTGTCATATTGTAACATTATCGTTGTTGCAAAGCATTCAATTATGGTAGTTCATGCGTAATAATATAATGACAAATAAAGTACAACTTTGTATTTAATTATCAAATTGTTAATAAAGTTATACTTTAGAAATATTTATTAGGAAAAAAAAAAACGGTTATCTTTTTGTTATTTTTATAAATGATTTTTATCAATTTTGTTTTTTTTTTTCATTTAAATTAACGATTGAACCTAACATTCAGCATTTTAGTCTTATCCATACAGTGAACATAAATTTATTTATTATAATCTTATAAATTTGCGAAAATATGTTATTGAATAACAATTATGTTGAAACAATGTAATACAAAATTGAAAGAACAGAAAAATATTGCACGTATACATGTGTTTATATATATATAATATATATAAACATAAATAAATTCAATGGTATTGTAGAAAAAATTTATTTCTGTAATACATATTTGTAAATAGAAAAACTAACAAAGAAATTAAACAACTTCCAATAATTATGACAAACACAATGATTTTTTTTTTTTTTCATTATCGTTAATAATGAATTATATTACAAATCTGAAAGTTTTTTTCATCAATGTCTATAGATTTGAATACATTACAAAAATTGATCTCAATTATATCTTTGTTTTCGTCGTAAAGTTATTAGGCACAATTTACACACATTATTTTTGTCCTTCGTTGTCCGAGCTTTGTATCACACGTGTGTGTGTGATATATTTAAATAATATTACATTATTTCCAATTAACCCGCAGTTTTATCTTTTATTGGACGAGGTATCGCTAAAATTAACGTATGTTGTCCACCACCAGAAACTTGTATTATTGATTTGCCTTCTAATTGTTTTCCTTTAACTAGTTGAGGTTCTTCTACATCTTCTTCCGCTCCTGTACCTAGTTGTCCACTTGTTCCCATTCCCCACGCATATAGATCTCCTAAAATGATCAGAAAGAGAATAAGGAATAAATCTTAAGATTTACATTTACAATATGTATATAAAAATCATTATAATGCATGTAGTATATATATATATATATATATTTAAATACCTAATTCTGTAACTGCGAAAGATTGTGCGCTACCAGCTGCTATATCGATACATTTCATAGAACTTAAAGCGGAAACTAAAGTTAATTCTTTAGCATCCGAGCAGTTAGGTCCAAGGCCCAGACGACCATATTCTTTACGACCCATTACAAAAACTTGACCTACATCATCTAAAGCGATTGTATGATGTTGACCGCTACTGATATGCCTCCATACTTTCCCACTGAAAGTTTTCGATACTTGTGGATGAAAATGAGTTGATGGTTCGTTTAGACCTTAAAGAAAGGCATTGATATTAGATTTATATTCTTGTATCATGATAAATGTTAATAAATATAAATTAAGATATTTACCAATTTGATAATAATTGTTTAAACCAAAAACATATATATCTCCTTTACTATATTCTTTTAGGAAAGTACAATATGTACCAGCCCATATATCATTAAATTCTAATTTTTTAGTAATTTTAAATTCAACTATTCCAGGTGTTAACAAAGGTCCTATACCATGACGACTATTTCTACTAGCGGTTCTGGCAGCCATTCGTCCTAATTGACCTTGCTCGCCGCAACCACAGGTATATACATTTCCAGATTCACTAAGTAATACTAAATGATCAGCACCTGATGCTACTTTAACTATTTTAACATTAGGTAACAATTCTATAGGAAGTCTTTCATTTCCTTTTAACGTCAAACCCATGGTACCATGAGAGTCCTAAAATATCATTCAAAAGTATGTAATATTAATTTCATATCTCGTTAGAAGATAAACAAGTTATTAGAAAGAATGATATATGACTTACTCTAAAAGAACCCCACGCGAAGACTCTACCATCTTCTAATAATGCAGCACTGTGAGAATCACCTGCTGTTACTTGAATAGCTTTAGCAGGTAAATCAACACAACCTGGGACAGTCTCCGAACCTTCTTTGGATGTATCCCTTCCAAGAGCCCCTTCATCGTTACATCCAAATGTTATTACTTCACCGGTTTGTCTTAAGCAAACATTGTGCATGCCTCCAGCTGCTACAGTTACTATATCTTGATATCCAGGAATAGTCGCAGGACGAATCTTTTCAATAACATCTTCTCCCAGACCAAGTTGTCCAACATCTCCTTGTCCGAATGCAAGTATATAACCGCCTGTATTGGATTGCCGTAAATTTGGTTTCAACTTTAAATCTGTCAAAGAGAAGTTACAGAGTATTTTATTCTATAGTTTAATAATATGTCATTGACCAAACTGAGAAAAAGAAGAATATATGAATAAATAAATAAAGACAAATAATTGTTACGAGTTAACATGATCATAATTGTAAATATTTTTAAATCAATGAAATTTTAATGATTGTGAACTAAAAAGAAGAAAAAAAAAAACCACATGCAATGACCCCCACACTAGCTTAGGTTATTAAAGAAACGGTACATTTAATCGTAACACGAACAATTGTTTATTGACACGGATAAGAATGAAATTAGAATATTATAGTTATAAAGTGCTAATGAAATTGTTACCTAGCTTTCCTCTTAGCTGTTTGGTCTTCTTTTGTCCCGTCGGTGGAACTTGGGCGGTTCGTTTCGTAGCTTTCCTTGGCGGCACTATAACATTTGTTAGGTTATGTTGATAAATGTTCTTTGAAAATATTTTTCATAACTGTTACACGTAGTCTTTATGGCATTTTTAATATTGCCGTACTAATACATACTAATATTTTCCAGCACTTGCTGTGGAATACGATAGTAATGTGTTTTTTACTTGATTGGCGCCAAAACTAGCAATGCTTCTTAATCTAAACGTCCGTTGTGCAACTCGCCGAAACCTAATGACGGATTTCCAACAGAGAAACGATCGTAGCGCGGGCAAATCCTTTTTCATATTGTATACTCTCATATTTTGTCTTTAAACGTAAATAAATAAATATTAAATAAGAGAATAATTTTTCATATTTATTTGAATATTTTCTTTTAATCATTTCTTTGTAAAAAAAAAGAAAAAGAAAAAGAAAATTAACGTTATAGATTTTCATTTGACTAGAATTGTTTTCTGATGTGTACGCCATGATACTTCCGGTTGTTTGCTTTAAAAACGATTTTCGCGCCAATTGATTGTCTCCTACTACCAGAAAAATAATCTAGGTAAGTTAAAAATGATTAATTTTCATTGTTAATTATTAAATATTTTCTTGTTAATGTTTAAATAAGATGAATTGTGTAGTAGTCGGTGTGGCAATAACGAGTAAATAATAACTATCGATAACACAAAAGAAATTCAAAAGAAATTAAAAATAGAAATAAACACGATAACAACTGCAAATTCTTCTTCTTAGAAAATTAATTTCACTCAACGGTTTTCTGTTTACATTTTGTTAAAGATAAATGATAGCGTTTAGAATTTCAAATCTAACATATATATCTTATATTATTATAAATATATTATCGATATTTTGAAATCGATGAAGTATCGAACGGTAAATTTGATTTAAAATAACTCAATAAATCTTCCTTCTCATTAATATTGCAATTTATTTATTTTCGATCAAAATTTATATCTTTTTAAATAATAATAAATATATATATATATATAATATATAAATAATTAATATATAATAAATAATATATAATAAAATAATTAATATATATTATGTGTACAACTTTGTTTCTGCTATTCTACTAAAAATGATTTATAAAAAAAAATGGCGGAAGCATACCAGGTGTGCCGGAAAGTTGATGTGGCACCGATCTTCCTATCTTTTGAATTTTCCCCATTGCTCGTAATCGGTCGCTAATCGTTTCTTGGGCCGCATTTAACGCTCTTGCCAATTGTTTTTGAGTTTGGGTTGGGTCTTCATCGAATAACTCCTGCAGTTTCGCATCTTCAAACTTTTTCGGTCTACCAGAACGTTTTTTGTCTTGCAGATCGAAATCACCACTTTTGAATTTTCGAAACCACGTCTCACAAGTTTTTAAGGTTGGAGCATGTTTACCGTAAGTTTCTACCAGGAAACGATGACTTTCAGCGGCTTTTTTCTTTTGATTAAATAAGAAAAGTAATGCGTGCCGCGAATGCACGTTTTCCGGCATGAAACTTGACATTTTCAAAGAGGTGCAGTGTTTATCCTACATGCGGGAGGAAAAAGTAACTAGGCAGCTAAATGTTGGTTATAACGTGCTGACTTATAGCATCCTTATAGATCGGCTTCTGTTTTTTGAATGAATAATGCTCAGTATGCCAAGAGTGGCTCGGGGCAAAATCCCTAGCACATCTTGTTGCCAACACGGTTGGCAGCGACGATTGCTGCGCTATCTGTCGGAGTGAGTAGGGAATTACGCTTTGGTCTCTACAGAGGTATAAATCTATGATGTCTTACTTTCGCAAAGTATAACCCGTATAGCTTTTAAAGCTTGATGTCAGTAGAATAAAATGACATATGTGTCAAATGATAACATTGCATACTCAAGCCTAGCGACATCTGTTAGAAAAACCGGTAATGACTTTCTGGCACACCTGGTAATCTTACACCTATTATATATAATATTATTTATATATAATAATAAAATATAAATATATTTATTATTTATATTAATAATATTATATATATATAATTAATATAATAAATATAATAATCTGTAATAAATGTAATAAATAATATATAATAATATATATATAAATTATATATATATATATATAAAAAAACATGTTTGCATATCACACAAGTTGGAAGTAAAACTTTTAAATAAACAAGTTTCGAGAATAATTTATTATATAATATTATTATAATATTATTTGTACTTTTAATTAGTAATTATTTATTTAATTATTAATTTAATTTATAAAAATGCGCGCCTATTTGTATGCAACCCTCCAGACTTTGAAAATGTTGCTTGTGAGCGCCATCTACTGGAACGGAATTTTTTTGCAGTCAAAACTGTTTATACACGTATGTATGACGGGTTGCTTATCTTTTGGGCAGAAAAAAATTCCGTCTCAACAGATGGAGTTCGCAAGCAACATTTTTAAAGTATGTCTGGAGGGTTGCATTCATACAGGCGCGCATTTTTATAATAATTACAAAGAAAGTAAATAATAAAACACTTTAAAAAATGTTTGCAAATCAAATATTTTTATAAATAATGATGATTTATAAATAATGATATGTTTGTCTCTTTTTCTCTTTTTACGTAGTATTATGGCCGTTTCTTTTCCCCCACTAAATCCCGATGTTATTTTCCCACTACATCACTGCGTTTCATTTTTTTAAATCACATCCATTCTAATGAAGTTTTCATTTTAATAAATATAAAATACAAATATAAATAATAAATAAATATATAATGAATAATTTATAATAAATATAATAAATAATATATAACATAAAATAATAAATATATATACATATATATAATAAGGATAGTTTAAATTGATGACAATCTTTATCATCAAATTTCTAGATAATATTAAACGATAATGGAGATAATAAAAAATCGTAACAAGTAAACACTTTGAATTTAAACGTAAAACAAATACTCATCAAAGATTCCTGTCTATCAATCGTCTAGACTTTATTAGGAGTAAACGACTGGATGATGTTACATTATGTACTTGTATATATATATGTGATTGTAACAACATCATAAGCCTGCCCAATGAATTCATAGTCCTTTTGGCAAGGTGGCAAGAGTTTCCGACAACTCATACTAAATCGCGAATTAGTAGGCACACAGTAAAGGTGGTGTATGACGTTCTAGCGTTAGTAGGGGGTGAGTAAAAGGGTGAGAGGGTTGGCTGAGTGTGAGAGAGGGTGAGAGAGTTGGGAGGTTGGTCCAGGAGGACTCAACCAGAGGTAGAGGTGGTTCGTCGCGGTCATCAGAGGGGTCGGAAACGTCGGAGCGCGCGCCAGTCGAAGCCGAGACTTCGCTCGTGCAGCTTCTCTATCTCTCTCTCTCTCTTCCTTTTCTCTTAAAACACCAATCACATTATTTGCTCACATTCATATTATTTGTCATTTTATTCGTCCGTACGGTTCATTCGGAAAAGAAGGAAAGGAAAGGAAGGGATATCAACGTCAAACATTCGGATTGACAATTGCTTTTTTTCGGTTTTTGTTTAACAAATATTGTCTTCTTTATATTTATTTTATATATATATATATTTTTGTTTGTTTGTTTGTTGTATTTTAATCTTTTTAATTTCCTTGAAATTAGTTGATCAGAAGTTTTACAACGATACAATTGTTTCCTGGGAAAAAATCATCCCCCTAACACCGTGCGGTGGTTTTAACCACGTGGAAAGGACGCGTGGCTTTTCTTAAAAGGATTTCTATTGGAAGAACCTTATATACTGTATAAATATCAAAAAGGATAAAATCAACGATAAGAAATAGATGAAGATATATTTGGATTGATTTCAAAAGTTATATCAAGATTTGAAATTAACATAGAAAAAAGTTCACTTGTTCATGTAGAACCTTCAAACGTGGGATCGCAATGATGAATCGTCGACGATCTATCTTGTTTATCTTGCAGATGCTGTTATCAGCAGGTGAGTGTAAAATAACATTCTTTTTTTTTTTTTAGATATTTTACAGTTATTTCATTTACATTCATTAAGTGTTTCATTAAAAGTGCATGGGTTAGAAATGAAATTGTCTTATTTATCTTACGTCGTTGATTTCTTCTAAGACGCGTTCAAAAAACGCGCGCTTTTCTATTTGGTCATCGTCAAATAATATGCGCGTTTTAACATTCGAAAAACAAACTTTTTGAGTTTGTCTTTTATGTAAATTATATTTAAAAGTACCTCTTTACTTTTTTTAAATTGAACCATTAATATATTAATAGGTTAATAGGTTCGAGGGAGTTTAAAGTTTGATTTAAAGTTGTTGACAAATTTATAATATTTTTATATATATTATATAACATAAAATAATTATGATAAACTGTTGTTTGATAAATAATTGTTCATCATCATCTTTTTTTCTTATCTCTTAACATTTTTTTATTTGTCACAATGTTAATTAAATTTTTATTAAAAAAAAAAAAGAAATGAATAGTTAAGAAAATAGTAAAAAAAAAAAACAAAAAAAAAACAGGGGGTTAAAGTTTTCTATGTCAAATGAAATTAAGTTGATATAATCATTGTTTTTATGAGTTTGTATGATAAAAGGAGAAAGAAAAAGACAAGTTATGAGTAAAAGAGAAATACGTATACGAAAAAAAAAAAAAAAATAAAGAGTAGTGTAAAAAAAGACAAAAAAATATCTAACAAACAGCAATCCATGTTTTTTTTTAGCTATCAATCATCCACGCGATGTTTGGATGGATAGATAAAAAAAAAAAAACAAGGGTTGAAGTTAAAGTTGCGTGAGTGAGGAGAAAAAGGAGGGTTTTTTTTTATTTTTTTTTTTATTTTGAGTTTGATACAGGCTAACTTTGATAGAAAATTCACCAATGGAATGAGAGATGTGTAAGAGGGGTAGGAAGGTTGGGATACGTATCGAATAAGTTTACAGGAAAAATCAGATTTAACAAAAGTCGAAAGAATTTTTCTATTAAATTAAATCACGTATGTGTGTGTGTGTGAGAGAGAGAGAGAGAGAGAGAGAGATGGAAACAGAAATTGTTCAAAGGAAAAAAAAAAGAAAAAGAAAAACAAAAACAAATTTAACTGTTTACAAATGCATTTAACGAACAAGTATTATTATATTAAAAAACTATTTTAATATCTAAGGGATGATACATTTTGAAATTTCAATTATTATTATTATTATTGATATTATAACAAAATGATCGATTGTTTGTAAATTATGATGGTGGGGTTATGTAAAAAGTAAATATTTTATTTTATATTGTTTTTGTTGTTGTTTATTTTTTTCTTTCTTCTTTTCTTTTTTGTTATAATAATATCTTCAAATGTATTTGTTACAATACAAAATGACGATATTAATTAAATATACGATGTCATACATGATTGTCCGATTTTAAACGTAAAACGTCATTCGAAATATGTATCATTGGGTAGCAGTAAAATACACGCGTTACAAATATTTACATAGAAAGATACCACCGCCACCACCACCACCATCACCACTACCACCATTACTACCACCACCACTCGTTTATCAATTAACGCAGGTTACGTTATGCTTCGTTGTATTACGCACACACATTTCTTTTTATTCCTTATCGATTGAAAGTATTTTTTTTATTTTTCTTTCTTCTGAGCAAAAAGTCATTAATCGTTTAACTCCACCCCCTCACCACCCTTTTTCACTACATTCTCAATATTATTATTATTATTATTTGTCAATGATTTATTTCCATTTGATTTACACGTATCCTCAAACTCGAATATCGTACATTTATTTTGTATCATTATTTTAATATGAGTTTTTCGTCAAAGTCTACAATGGCACATGAAAAAAAGGACATTTACGAGACGTTATTGTATGTTAAATGATTAAAGTTGTTACGAATGAGAATAATCTTCGTTAGTTGTATCAGTCAATCAGTCAGTTTTTGTTAGAAATAAAAAAAAAAAAGAAAAGAAAGAAAGAAAAACCAACAAAATCTACTAGGAAAAAAATATCATCAACAGTATTTCCGTTTATTCCTAAGGTGATTATTTCTTTAAACCGTGGAACGATAATGGTGGTGGTGGTGGTGGTGGTGGTACTGGTAGGAGCTTTGAATTTCATGAAATCGTTATTCACGTCCGGACGTATTTTCTTCAGGATCGATACTTGTCTATGATAACGTTTTCTCTTTCTCTTTATCTTTCTCTTCAATGTTACTTTTTGTCTCTTCTCGTCGAACGATTAATTTCAAGGAGCCACGCCGACTGAATTTTAATCGATATATACTATATATATATATATGTACTATATAGAAGGGTAAAGAAACCCCTTGACGATTTAGCACAATCCTAACGAATTCGTTTTGAGTTTTCGTCTATTTCGCGACGATCTTTCTTTTCAAGTATTCTCAGGTTATTTTTTTTAAGCACCACGTGCTTCTTCGTCGTATCGTACGCGAAGACACTACTACGGGTCTTAAAATAAATATACGAAAAGAAAGAATGAAAGAAGGAAGGAAGTAAAAACAGACAATTCTCGAAGGAAGAAGGAAAGGAGAGACCATCAGCTTCCATTTCTACCCAATGGTTTGGACTTCTGTCTCTTGCATGAATGCATGAAACAATCGTATATCTCATGCAATTAGCCAGAGTAAATCTTTTTGTATTTTCTTTTTTCTTCCTTTTTTCCTTTCCTAGATTTTTCTCTCTCTTTCTATGTTCGTATATATATATATATATCTTTTCTTTTCTTTCTTCTTTTTTCCACTTTTATGGACCAACGAACCATTCAACCAACCAATGAACGAACCAACGAACTCTTGCGAAAAGTTCATACTAATCAGAATGCATTTGTAATTTCTACGGTCATTCGTCGTCGTCGTCGTCGTCGTCGTCGTCGATGCAAATTGTGTTTTAAAGATCGCGGGTTAGTGGACAGGTCGCCGATTGGTCGATACGTCGACGAATTAAATCACGCCCGTTGTTCTTCCCCTTATATCCCCACTCCGTACTCTTCGGACCACCCTACTCCGTATTCTTCGGACACCCCACTTCTCATTTCGCAATCCGCACTTCCAATTGTACTTTTTTTTTGCCTTTTCCACTTTGCCATTCCGTTCCGATTTTAAATACAGAAAGGAACTACTTGGCGAATACTACTACGGTTTATCGCATATTACCATCCACCTCGGCTTTTACGACTATCATAAAGTTTCCAAAGCCAGCACAAACAAGTATCCATGGTTGGGTTATCCTAAAAATGTGTACACATATTTTTACGGTAACTCGCCTTACTGTTTACATATACATATACATATACGTATATATATATGCATTTACAAGTACCACCATCATTTGTATCGTAAAAAAATGAAACTATATATATATATATATATATGACGTTTGGTTTAGTTAATCCCTAATAAGAACATCCGCGTGTCTAACTTTGATTTTTAATTCAACCATCAACGAAGCTTTCTATTTCCCTTCTCCTCTTTTACTCTACACTCGAATATATATTTTTTTTACGTTTTAATCCTTTCTCATATATATATATATATATATCTACTACTTTTTCAAGTGAAATTTATTTCTTTTTTTTTTGAATTAAATTAGTAACTTTTTTTACAATAAAAAAAGAAGTTCCAGTTAATTTAAAATTAAATATTAAAATTAGAACGCCTGTGTTTCGTACGATATATGGGAACGTAATAATACCGGGTGTACTTTTAGTTTTGTCCAAATATGAGATCGAATAATATATTTTGAAATATATTATATATATATATTAATAAGGGTTGCATATATATAATATAATAAGGGGGTTAATATATATATATATTACTTATGTAAGATATTTTTATTAGCTAATAAAATATTTGATTGATTTTAACAAACATTTTTTATAAAATGACGAAACGATCGTAAATGGTCTTTTTATCTCTCTTTTATATTTTTTTTATTTTGATCGTTTGTCCACGATATAAAAAGAGAACGAGATAAGATAGTATAGAAGCACTTTGCTTCTCATCTTCTGTGTATTCTCAGGAAACATTCCGAGAAAGTTCCTATGATAGAAGCAACTATCCCCCCGTGACAGAAGACTATCTAGAAAATCTATTTCTTTTCTCTCACCTAGTTGATTTTTCTTAACTTAAAAATAATAACTTCAACAGCAAATTCGCGTAAAAATGAACAAGTACAAAGCAAATGATTTTCTTTTTATTTTTTTTTTTAAAAGCATTTTTCTTTAATATTTCTTTACTTTTTTTTTTTTTTTGTATAATTGACAATCGTGAAATAGCTGGAAATAGTCAAACGGAAATGGTGGGGGTAAGAGAAGGAAGAAAAATATATTTTCGTTTTATGAAAAATATTTGCATTTAGTCAAAAAGAACCAATTGGATTGTCGCATTGGCGTGGGTTCGTTGATTCATTTTGGATAGCAAATTGGAGAATATCTGGTTCGTTCAGGTACCGGAAGAGAAGAGTCTTTTCGAAGTTTGATTAAACTTGAACCGAGCGTGCTCTTGAAACATTGCATGTTTCAATATATCAGGATTATGCAGACAGGTCAAATGAAAATCTTGAATAATTGAATTTTGAAATTTCGACTGAAAGTATTTTTAATCTTTCGTTCATTTAGGATGTTTCAATATCAAAATAACAATTTTATAATAACAATAAACAATTATTCTCTTTGTATCTTCTATTGTAGTTCCTCCAGTAGTCCCAAATCAACGAAAACGTGGCTAAAATTGTTTCATTTTGAATTAGCCATTTTGTTTTACAAGATAATATCAGATTCGTAATAGGTGATCTCAAAAATCACAAGATATTTATTTTAAAAATGAATTGAACCTTATTTTTTTGTAATTATTATAAAAATGTGCGCCTGTATGAATGCAATCCTCCAGACACAGTTTGAAAATGTTGCTTGCGAGTGTCATCTGTTGGGACGGAATTTTTTTGTCCGAAAGATAAGCAACCCGTCATACAAACGTGTAGAAACAGTTTTGACTGGAAAAAAATTCCGTTCCAGTAGATGGCACTCGAAAGCAACATTTTCAAAGTGTGTCTGGAGGGTTGCATATGAACAGGCGCGCATTTTTATAAATTAAATTAATAATTAAATAAATAATTACAAATTAAAAGTACAAATAATATATATATATATATATATATATATATGTTTTTTATAAACAACAACAGGATACTCCCATTTGATTTTCCACTCAAGTTTATTTTTTTCTTTCTTCCTCTACGTCATTGGATTTTATTAAGTAAAAAGGGGATGTTAAACTCAACTAAGGAAGGGTGTGGGTAGGGGTTGATATAACTCGTCTGGGACGGTTAAGCATTTAAAAGAATTCCATAAAAATTTCAAAATGGCAGCAACAGCAGCAGCAGCAGCAGCAACGTGTACGCGCGCTCGCGTACCCAGTAATACAAAGTAAGAGCCATCATCGCTGCCGATTTGAAAGTCTAAAAGAGAATTACTTGTTTATGAGAAGGCGAGGTCCGAGCTTTCCACTATGATGATGATACACAGGAACAACCAACCAACCAACCAACCAACCAGCCAGCCAGCCAGCACCTGTTGGAATACAAAGCCAGTAGTCGAGTGCAGTCATCTCCGCTTTCGTTCGTAAATAAGTGAAAGATATTACCGACCGGCTGCAGTGTAATCCTTTAAAAGCTTTTACAAAAAAGTACGGATTTCTATTATAATTCACGTAGCCTCTTTTTTTCTCCTTCTTTTTTCTTCTTTTTTTTTTTTTTCTTTTTTCGTCAAGTGAGAGTCATACATTTTTATACCGGTGTATGAAAGAGGGACAGTTATCAAAGTATACATATATATAATGTGTATTACGTATGCATACTTATGTATGCATAAGTAGTATATAGATATGTATATATATATATATAAACTAAAAATAAATATAATAATATTATGCAATAAATATTAAATGTAATTTAATATCAAATCAAATAATATATAATAAAATATAATAATAGAAATAAAACATAATTTAAATAATAGATTAAAGAACACACACGAAAAAAGACAAATTGTATATTACGATTGATTTATATTTTTTTGTTGTTGCCATTTTCTTAAAAACATTTCATTGGTCGTTGGTATCGTTACCAAGTTATAACACTTATCGCGTAAAACTCTCTCTCTCTCTCTTTTTCTCTCTCTCGAAAAAAAAGAAAAAAAAATATGTAAAAATGCATCATCAAACGGTTTTATAGCAAATCGATTTAAATTTATTCACTGTAAGGAACATATTTATCGTTTCTGTATCACGTAAAAGTACTATCTTTTCGTTTCTTACACGCATCTGTGACTTCACACATACGTATACAAGTAAAATAACGTTAAAGCGGTGTTTCAAGTTCTTCAGGTGATCGTGCATTCGACTGTAAACATCTTTTACATAAATAATATATATATATATATAAGAAAGTGGTGTAAGTCTACATACACAAGACTTTACATTACTCTGACTTTATTTATATCAGAATTATGTAAACTAAATTACTCTTACAATATTCAAGAATTCTTTGACATCAATAATTATTACATAACTTTTAATATATTGCTATATTTTTATTGCACAATGTTATAACGATGCATTCACTAGAAATGTTATACAGAAATGCAAGGCAAGAACACCAAGAAGAGTCGTCGGACTGGATCAAGTCCGTTGAAACGAGTTTATGTATATATGAGAAGAAAAGTTTTGCAGTTCTGTCTCTCAGTCTCATACTCTCTCTCTCTCTCTCTCTTATTCTCTCTTCAACTCTCTTCTTTACCAGAGAAAGAGAAAGAGAGAGAGAGAGAATGGTTACGCAGTTAGTTTCCGTGCACACTCTGTCATAGTTTATTCGTTTCCATGCACCCTGTTTGCTTTCAACTGGTAACAGCTGCACACCATGAACTATGGTAGACGTTCCTCTACTCTACTCTAGCATTTTCCTCCAAAATTGTGACGATTTTTGAAAAAATTCACCTTTACCTCGTTTAAAACCAACCGCGAATTCTTTTCTATTGTTTTTTTCTTTTTTTTTTCTTTTTTTTTTTGGTTTGCACAAAGCCCTTTTTCTAATAATTCTCAATGTTTCATTTCGATCAACTCTGTTAGTATTTTCAAAAGGAAACGATGAAATTGTGTTTTTATTCATTTTTTTTATTTATACATTTGGTATTATTATAATTATTATACAATTTCATATACAATATGTAATAGTAATAGTATAGAATTTTTTGTTGAAAAAATTATTTTCCATGGAAAAAGTTTTTCTTTGAAACACATTAATATGTTTGTTATTTTTTATATAAAAGAAAAATAAGAAAAGAAGATAATATTAGGTTTAGACGAAAATTCTGTCGATTTTTAAAAATAAAATAATTAAAATAAATAAATTATTCATAATTTAATTATTAATAATAAAATATAATAAAAAATAATAATATAATATAATAATATAATTATAATATTTAATTAATAATTTTATGTTTTTTATTTATTTCTTTTTTTATTTATTTTTAATTACTTTTCAACTCCATGCCAACATGGTGACAATTTGTAGATTCCACCTTAGGAAATAGGGCCTTACTCTTAGTGATCAAAAATTGAACTAACGTTTTGTTTCAACGTACACAATTTTTCTAATACAAATAAATAAATAAATATATATTAACTTATACACATATAAGAAGAAAAAAAATGGGCAAAGTATGAAATAGAAAGATAAGAAACAAAGTCTATTTTTGCTTCCACTTTTCCACTCTTTCTCATTCGTGAAAAGAAATTCCTAGAAGAAAATACGTACGTGTTTTTTTATTATTATTATTATTATTATTATTTTTTTTTAATTCAAAAATCGCAATACTTCGAAAACATTTTTCCCTCTACATTCTGTGGAGCATATATATCGTTGAATAAATCTGATTTATAATTCTGTTCGTGTATAAGGAGAAAAATTATTAATGCGATAAGTTTATGAAAGATCGAATCACGTTTTCTTGGTTTCGGAAATCGTGCGAGACACGAACTCTTAGATGTTCTTGTTTATAGTTTTCCTTTTTCTACATCTTTTTCCCTAGAACTAGAAGTAGAAGTAGAAGAAGAAGAAGAAGAAGAAGAAGAAGTTTAAACTAGTAAAAAAGAAGGGCTGGTGGAATGGTGTGGGGGCGGGGAGAATGGAAACGAATACTAGAAGAAGTAGAAGAAGAAGAAGAATAAAAATAATAAAAGAAAGTAAACTGGAACGAATAAAGGAATAATAATATCTCGTGGATGTTTACGAGACGGTAACGCAAAGCACATCGCCTCGCCTCTCTCCCCCCTCCCCAACCTACCCCTATGCACCCCTGAATACTTCGATCGGACCCCGGATATTGCAGTCTGCTAAGAATTTTCGAACGAAAGTTTGTACATGGCTTCGAAGTAACGCAAGCATAAACGGTTCCTCTTCCTTACGTCACACTTGTAGAGTTTTGTCGTTTAACTTCTTACTCCTTCCTCTTTCTCTCTCTCTCTCTCTCTCTTTCTCTTTCTCTCTATCTCTTTCTCTCTCGTTCTATTTCAGTTAGTATAGTTGGTATATATGAGCCCTTTCGTTTACGGCACGTTAGAGTTTCTCAAGATTTCGTTCGACTGAAAGTAATTAAATCCCTAGTAATATACCAGATTCTAAATATAAATATATATATATATATTTTTTTTAAGTGAAAACTTCTTTAAATGGGTGTGTGATTTGAAAAAAATAAAACGCAGTGATGTAGTGAGAAAACAAAACCGGGATGTAGTCGGGGGAAAAGAAACGGTCTTAATACTACGTAAGAAGAGAAAAAGAAACAAACATAACATTAGTTATAAAAATATTTGATTTGCAAACATTTTGTAAAAGTGTTTTATTCTTTACTTTCTTTGTAATTATTATAAAAATGCGCGCCTGTATGAATGCAATTCTCCAGACACAGTTTGAAAATAATGCTTGCGAGCGTCATCTGTCGGGACGGAATTTTTTTTCTGCCCGAAAGATAGGCAATCCGTCTAACAAACGTGTATAAACAGTTTGGACTGTAAAAAAAATTCCGTTCCAGTAGATGGCACTCGCAAGCAACATTTTTAAAGTGTGTCTGGAGGGTTGCATTCATACAGGCGCTTATTTTTATAACAATTACAAATTAAAAGTACAAATAATATTATAATAATATTATATAATAAATTATCCTCGATACTTGTTTATTTGAAGGTTTCACTTTTAACTTGTGTGATATGCACACACATGATTATTATTTCCCATAATATATACATATTATTCGAAGAAAAATGCGATAAACTAAATGAGAATAATAGAAAATGAAATAGAAACAAATGGTGGATGGAGAAAGGTAGGGAACATTGTATAAGTGTGGGTGGGGGAGGGGGGTTATACTTCGTATAAAAAGAATAAAAGAATAGAAAGTTTATTTCATTTATCGATTTGGCCTCGATTCGGTTTCGATTCACTTCAAACTCATCATCTCTCTTTCTCTCTCTCTCTCTCTCTCTTTCTTTTTCTCTTTCTATCCTATTTTTGGTATTCTCATAGAAGTCGGGAAATAATAAAATATGACCGGAATACATTTTCAACCACGGAAGAATACTTCCGGGCTTTCAAAATGAACGGATAAAACAAGTTTTTTTTGTATTTTTCTGTTTTTTTTTTTTTTATATTTTTCTTTCTTCTACGAACGTCCATCTCGATTTTGGCATCCTGTAGTGAACTGGCCTACTACCTTTTGAAGTTAACTATACATGTATGTATATGTATATATGCATATGTATATGTGTGTACAAGTTCGATACCGAATACCAGACATGGAAGAGGTTTCCATGCGGATTTGACGATAACCTCGACCCCCTCACTACCACCACCACCACCACGAAGCAATCAGAGCTACCAGTCGGATTATGTGGTATTTATCCTCGTTCGCTGATTCGTCAAGCTACAAGTCTCCCTTTTTTTTTTCTTTCTCTTTTTTTCTTTCTCTCTCTCTCTCTCTTCTTTTTTACCCATCTTAGTAAAAGAATCTGAGACCGGGACTTAGGTTAAAAGGGAGAAGAAGAATACTTTCGTCCTTGCATAAGACCAAGGGATTTATTCCAAATGGTAGGGACAAAAAAAGAAATTAAAAGAATGATCTATATGTATGTATGTGTGTGTGTGTGTGTGTGTGTGTGTGTGTGTGTGTGTGTGTGTATGTTATATTGGGTTGTTCGGAAAGTTCGTGCCGATTTGCGATAGATGACATTAAAGTGTTTTTGCTAAAAAAACCTGAATAATTTCTGAAGCACGAACTTGTAAAGTTATTATATTATTATATTTATTATTATAATTATACATATATATATATAGTTATATTTATTATGTAATAAATATATAACAAAAAAAAAAGCTTAAATGGGTTTCTTCCATCTTCCATCTATCGTCAAAATCGAACACGAACTTTCAGGACAACCCAATAATAAGATATTTGTGAGTAAAATTGTCAAAAATTCATATCTCTGTTACATGAACAAACTAATTACTATCTTATTGTATATTTTTAATTACTTTAAAAACAATAGTTATTTTTTACGATGAATAATTGACACAATCAATATGTATTATAACAAATTATAAATTCGAACATTCGACGGTAAATCACTGACAGACAAATCACGGCCATTTTTGATGAAGAATCATGGGTCTAACAGCAATTCTACTATAACATATATAAATATATATATATATATGTATATTGTATATATGCTGGACCAACAGTGACCACCGTAATGATAGTTTCTGCATAAAGGAACGAATCGATTAATCAAAATTTAATTACTCCATTGTTCAAGAGACGAACGCGAACGATAGGGACGATACTAAATGCCTGACTACCCCACCCTACCCTACCCTACCCTACCCTGCCCTTTTCAATATAGTTCAACTCGAACGTTATTTATCCTGGCATCGTGATTACGTAGATGAAAATGAAAATTGGTTGGGTGAACATCAAAACGAGAGGGGGGTACAGAGGTACATGGTATTTTGTATTACTTTTTACATTGGATCACATTTAGTCGAATTATTTTCTTTAATATTAATCATCAATTATCAAAATCAAATTGTTATAGGGATAAGTAACATCTGTTCCCTATTACAGTGTACTTAATTACACTTTATTTTACATGTAACTAATTTTTGTGTGTAATACTAATCATTAATCATATCACAATATTTTCAATGGTTATGTAACAATATTTGTTTTCTATTATAGTGCATTTTATTTTTTGCATATAACAAAATTGAATAATATATATATATATATATATATATATATAATGTAATATAAGGTGCATGAAAGTGTTAAGGTAACGTCAAAGTTTTATAAATTAAACGAAAAATATTTTTTGTGCAAAATGTCTTTAACCAATTAACACCCTTTACTTTACAATTTGTGCATCAAGGTATTATGATTGCTTTTAGGATTTATTAATTCAACTGTAAATATTTTTGAATTATTTTTTTTTTCTTTATTCAATTAACACCCACAATTACATCTTTATATAAAAAACATTAACCACTGATAAGAATTTAAAAATATATTTATCACACATAATATACTATATATATATAATATTTTAATATAAATGAACATCATACAAATAAAGTGGTATAAAAATAACTGATAAATTCATTTTGGTATTTTTTTTTTCTTTTTCAATTTTCATTTAAAACACTTTCATAATTATGAACACATATATTGAATATGTCCGTATACATTATCAATATTTTATTATTATCATTATATGTTTTGTATTTTTGTATTATCAAGAGAAATATAGAATAGTATGGAAGATCATTATGCGGTTAAAGCTCTACGATGAGAACGAACATGAGTAATAGACGGTTAGGTGTACCTTGAAGCTTCTCTCTCAACTGAGTAGCAAATGAAAACAGAGAAAGTTCCTTCTACCGGAGAAGTATATATATATATATATATATATATGTATAGTTACGAAAATATTTGGAGAAGTCACGGGATCGTAATTAAAAGTGCGCGTCTATAGTTCCATCGGCTTAAAGCTTTTACTTGCTAATTAAAATTTTCTCAAAATAACACCGTCTAGTGAAAAGGGTGGGTGGGGGAGGGGGCTGGGGGATTTGGGGGTTGAGTGAGTGAGTTAGGTTTTAGCGAAGAGTTTTATTATTATTTGTTTCTTTTTTTCCTTTTACTTTTTCCTTACTTTCCCATTTCTTTTCTTCACCCCATAGATAAGAATGATAATTGACATTAAGGTATGGTGAGTTGAGATGGTAGGGGTTTACAGGATTACGATGAAAAGTATGACGTAGGTTTTAGTTCATTTTTTTTCTCGTTTTTTTTTTTACGATACTAACCAAGAAAAACACACATACACACAAATATATCTTGAGAGTGTGTAATAATTTTATTTATTTTTTGTTTTCTTTAAAAAATTAATCGAAGGTTTTATAATATAAAAAAAAAAAATGTTATCGCGAGAGTGTTTTTTATCGTTTAGGTTTGTTTATAGAGATAAAATTGTACAACTGCGTATATATTCGCGCTAGTAGAAAACGTTTCGCGAGAAAGTAGCTGAGAAATAAAATTGTCCAGGGAAATCCCTGAGGCGAGACTGAAAAGGATGGTAGAGAAGAAGAGAGATAGATAGATAGAGATAGAAAGAGAAATAGAGAAAGAGAGAAAGAGAGAAAGAGAGAAATAAAAAGAAAAAGAGAGAGTCGAGGACAGACACGACTTGTTCAAAGCTCGAGCTAAAAGGAACGTCCGGAATTGGTTAATTGAATCCTTTTTAGTAGCATGTACCAGAGGAAATTCGCATGACGTGTATTTACCCAGTTTCTGGAAATTCTAAAAATCAATCGTTCCTATATACATACATACATATATATATATATATATATATATATATATATATATATATATTTACTACGATTTTAATATTCATGAATAAATAATAATAATAAAAATATATATTTATTGATATTAAGTGAATGATCGATTAAAGGAATTATAAATTTGTAATCTAAAAATATCACAAACATCTTTATCATATTCTATCAAAAATATACATTTGTATAATCATTTTATGGTCTAGTTATTATTTTTATTATTATTATTATTATTATTTGTTGGTGTTAGGAATTAAAAATACCATATCTATATCATCTTTTATCAATAACATACATTTGTTTGAACATTTTGTGATCTAGTCATTATTATTTTATTATTATTTTATTATTATTATATTTATTAGTTGATATTAGAAATTCAAAAATAATTTAAAGCAAATTATATTGCATTAATATTAGTTAAGATTTATTCTAATAGTTATAGAAATACAAAAAAAAATAAATAAATAAAGATAGTTACAAAACAAATTGATTGTTTTAAAACTAGATTAGTATTATTTATTATTATTTTAATTATCTGTATAATTATTTTTATTTTTATCCGACCTATTTTAAATATATATATATATATATATATATATATATATATATAAATTCTGTATGTTAATCGGAATTTATATTCCATAAAATAAAATAAAATAAAATACAATAATATAAAGTAAGTTAAATGGATCGAATCAACGAATTGAAAAATGTGAAAATATTGAATCCCTTTTTAATAATCGTCACAGATTTAAACGAAGAAGGAAGAACATTATTGGGCTGGTTCGATCGTAAAAGGTGAGAGGGTGGGGGAGGGTTAGAACATGTAGATTGTGTTCAGTAGGACGATAGGTCGATTA
Organism: Polistes dominula; assembly: GCF_001465965.1. The sequence goes on along the minus strand of NW_015148994.1, from coordinate 1,334,049 downwards.
TCGAAACGTCTGTTTTCCGATCGAACGATTATTCGTGCCAAACGACGCATTCGGAACACGTGTTCACGCTTGCACTTACACGAGTATTCTGAGCGAAGTAACACGATGGTGATAGTGGTGGTGGTGGTGGTGATGGTAATGGTAGTGGGGGTATGGGTAGGTGGTGGGTTGGTTGTATAAGCTCATTGCGTGCCCATTGATTTCGTTGCTGTTGGATAAACTGGCTAATGATTCCTCTCAACCGAATGAAATTCGATTCCAATTAAAAACTGTGATTACCATAACGTCTAAAAAACATTTTTGTATTTTTTTTTTAACCCCCCACCCCCTCCTCTCCTCCCACGATACATGTATACATTTTTATTTGTTATTTTTTTCTTAAATTGACCTAACATATTTGACCAATTTCAACAATGTTTTCCTATCAAAGTTTATTATATTCCCGTTGAAATACAATATCTGTATAAATACATGTATGTATGTATGTATATATGTATATATAATTTTCCAGGTGTAGATGATATTGTTTATTGAAAATATCCCCTTTCTACCCCTTCCCTCCAACCCCTACTTCCCCAATACCTATAAACACTCATGCTAAGCTTATTATCCAATTATGACAATAATTAATACGTGTTTGTTAATGGGTTTGAACTTTGACCTTTTTTTTTTCATCGATGATCGTCGATGATCCAGATCGATTGATCGATTCTTTTTTGCTGCTAAGAATAAACGATTTTAATTCGGTTGGTGACGATAAACCGTTAGGTCGATCAAAATCTGATATCCCGGTGGGCCAATCAGCAGTTGGTGCGTTAGCGACCAACATCGAGTTTTATGTAAATTTTTATCGATACGCTTGTCCCGTGTTACGGGGTTCTCCGTTCCCCCTTTCCCTTTTTCTTTCCCCCAAACACTCCCCCCCTTTCTCCTGTTCATTGCCTCGATAGCCGTTCCTGTCAATCACCACCCGTCTATTCGTTTCCGACGAATATCGATTGATCGTTGTTAGTATTTTTTTTTTTGGCGATATTTTTTTACTGTATTTTTTTTTATTCTCCAAAATATCGCGAATTAAAATGAATTTGAATTACGATCGTAAAGATTAGAATTCTTTTCTTCAAACGGACAATTTGTTCTTCGATTTATGATAACCTTTTTACGTTTTTAAAAACAAAACGAAAGTGCAGAATAGATTTCAGATTTTTGCTATTATCCTATCATCGTCAAGTTTAAACGATGGATTCGTTGATCGTTTTTGATTAACTGTAAAAGTTTCAACGTCATGACAAACACAATACAAATTGAAGATGAAAACACTAGAAAGAACCTGTTTGAATGTAAAATTTGACAGATATACATAGAAATACTGAATTATACATCATACTTTACTTATAACCTCCAATTTTTAATGGTGTACTTGATTAACTGTAAAAATTTCAACGTCACGACAAAAAGAATGTAAATGTTGAAGATGAAAACACTAAAAAGAACCTGTTTGAATGTAACATTCGACACATAAAAACATAGAAATACTGAATTACATATGGTACTTCTTTCATAATCTCCAATTTTGAATCATATACTTCATTAACTGTAAAAATTTCAACGTCACGACAAAAAGAATACAAATTCAAGATGAAAACATTAAAAAGAACCTGTTTGAATGTAATGTTCAACACATGACCATGTTAATATTGAAATACACATCATACTTTTCTCATAATTTTTCAATTCTAAAACATGCACTTGATTAACTGTAAAAATTTCAACATCATAACATGAAAAACGTTCATATCATAAACACACTATATATATATTTTTTTTGTTTTCTTGAAAATGAATAAAAGTACAGAGCTTCCTGAGAAATCAATCGAGAGAAAAAAGGGGTTGCATGTCTTTTCTCGTTCATACCCAACGACGAGTAATAGTACCCTTTCCATAAGGTATAGTTCTTCGAAGTAGTAATATGAAAGAAATCCCTTAAGGTTGATATCGCGTCTGCGGTGGCCGTTTTTCCATTCTCGAATCGAACTACCAACCAACCCTCTTTATTTCTCGACTCTCATACCCCCGTGGGGATGCAAAATGCGAGTCAGTGCGACGGATCGATTTCAATTTGGGCTACAAATTCCAGCCTGGCGCGTGACACGGAACCAGAGTGAGAGAGAAAGAGATAAATAGATAGAAAATGAGAGAGAAAGAGAGAGAGAGAGAGACTTCGTTTAATCGTAATTGAATTAAAAGACTGCTGTACCTAAGAAGTTGCCCAAGAGATAAAAGAAAATGAAAAGAATAAAGTGGAAGAAAGAAAAGTAAAGTGGATGGAAAGAAAGAAAATAAAAAGAAAATAATAATAATAATAATAATAATAATAATAATAACAATAAATAAATCTATCGAGAGTTATTACGATTTTCGATTTCGATTTATATTATTTTGTCCCTTTTTTTGAAAACTAATCTGATTTACCATTCGATTAATCAAAGTCTAATTCATTGGATGGAATGAATAGGTTCGCACAGTTATACGGGCAGTTTTCAATCGTAAATCCATTCCAGTCGAATTATGTGTCGATATAACATCATTATATAACAAGTTTTTAGAGAGAGAAAGAGAGAGAGAGACAGAGAGAGAGTTTGTTTCCTTCAATTAGCTCGCTAAAAAAGAGAAACAGAGAAAGAGAAAGAGAGATGAAAGTGTGGAATTGGAGATAATTAAAAAAATATATGACAAATTTCTATATTTCTATATACACATTTATATAGACAATTGTAATTTTCCTCTATATGCATATGTATATATATATTTTGTATGTATAAGTATCGTGATATGAACGATGTAGGTTGAGGAGTGTGTTTGAAAACGAAAGAGAGAGGAAGAGAGAAAGAGGATAAATGAAGTACAGTCGAATGAATACATTAATTAAACCATTTACAGTATCCATCCTTTATCTACCGAAACCTAGCTAGGTTGAATTCTGTTTTTTTTTTTTGGTTTTGTTTTCAACGGAATAAAATCGCAAAGCATTATATAATCTCGTAGAATGGTGTGTGACGACAATGTGTTGTTGTCGACTACGAATGAATTTGAATGCGTATACGTTGTTAAACGCGCGTATGGATACAAATGAATCGTTAATTGACGCGTGATTGGTTCGTGTAAAGATCACATGACTTAAATACGACTCAGATGATAGGACGAATTCAAAGAAACGACGAATGAGACGACGACGGTGTTGTTGTTGCAGTTAGAGTTGAGAGGTTAGGTCTTAAAGCGTACACATGATTGAATTTCATTGATGAGAGTTTAAAAAGAATGTATACATGCGAATAAACGAAATTAGACGAATTAGACAAGAGATAGAACAAAATTAGAAGTAAAAGAAGATGTTTAAAAAATAAAAGTTAAAATGAAAAATATAAAATTGTGGTATATATCAAAATAAATGGGACTTATAGGAAAGAAGATGGAGAACTAGATGCTTAATATTATAACTTTTTTACTTTACTATTGCAAATATTATTCGATTATACGATGATAATTTTAACCTAGTAAGAAACAAAATATTATCATTCTTTATACAAGGTGATATAAAAGTTTAATTATATCTGTATAATATTCTACAGATCCTACATTTGAGTTCCCCCTCCCTATCACTTCTCTTTGATCTTTTTAATCAATCGTAGTTGTTCTATTTTTTTTCTATTACCAATTTTACAATACATATATATGAAATTGCTAAATATTATATTTATATAATATATTATAATAAATTTAAAATTATATTATAAATTTAGAATATGTAGAAAATATAAAAAAATTATATTATATTATAAATAAAACTATATAATAATATAATAATATAATAATAAAATAATTATATAATTTATAAATAAATAAATAAATATATAAATATATACCGTATAATAATTCACTTAATTAATAGAATTTAAGATTGAAACGTTGAGATTTGAGCAATTTTTGCATTCTAACCTATTTATTTTACCACACATGCGCAGTAATGACTACGACGGTCAAATTGTCCATTACTGTAAAAAAAGTATATTAGAATATTAAAATAATTGATAATTAATCAATGCAAGTGTCTATTGTTGTTAAAAAGCTCGAAATTATTGATCAGAATACCGTCCTGTTTGAAATTCACCTTCAGACTGACACGTTTTCATCTATGCAAATTCTTATATTGAAAGTTGTTTATATGATTTTCCGAACATTGCGCATGTGTGTAACAATAACTATTCACCTAATTAATAACATTTAAGATTAAAACGTTGAGATTTTAGCAATTTTTGTATTCTAACCTATATATTTTATCACTCCTAATAAGTATATATATATATATGTATGTACATATATGATATACAATATTTATATAAATGATTGAGTTAGTAATAATTAAAGTAGTTTAATTGTCATTAAAAGTTAATTAAACGTAAAAGTAATAAAGTTTGTTTAATTGTATATTATGATCCAATAGAAATATTAACTTCGTACGATATTGAGATTTGCATGAATGCATATGTTCCTATAATGAGGTCAGTAAATCAGTGATTGCTATAATAAAAGTCAACAGGGTAGGGACGTGTGTTAACATCGAACTTAATAAATTGTAATAATAACGTAGAACACATTCGATATGTGAACATTGATAATTTAAAAGAAGAGTAAAATATCAACTATACCAACATTTATCTAATTTCGCAAATGTTAACATATTTAAACCTATAGAGAATACTGAGTTTATGGTTGATGCCAAAAAACCTATAAATAAATAAGAAAAAACCTATTTCTATACATAGAAATACCAATTGCAGGTGAAACAAATCATTAAGATTTATGATGCATTTTTACAATCGATTTGATATATTTTGTTATATATAATATTTATAATATTTATTTTTTATATTCAAATTAATGAAATATATTTAAATTATATATATATACATAATTTTTATAATATTTTATAAAAATTTAAATAATTAAAAATTAATAATTTTTAAAAATATTTTTATAAATAATTTTTATAATATAATACCTATATATACCTATATAATAATTACTACTAATTAATAATAATWACTAATATAATAATTCTTAATATAATACCCTTCTTAACCTTTTTTCATTTTCCCTGTTAATTTTTTTTTTTTTTTTTAAATAAAAGTATAATATAATAATCGATCAATTTTGGAACATTTCATCTGGAACCATAATATCGACAAAACTAAAAAATAAATTAATTTATTATAAGAGGTTTTTTTTTTCGACTCTCACCACTATCATCTCTCACCCATATTTCGTATAATTAGGTATTACGAATTTCAAGGATAATATTTATTTTAATTAATTATACGCTATCCCCTATTTGCATTTATTTGCAAATTAAACTTTGTAATAATAGGTAATTATATTTTGATGGGACACATATTCGCATTGGTTATTCTCTCGTGTCGAACTATGGTTTATTGTTATCCCAGTGAGAGTATTCCTTGTTTTCGTATTCCTACAAAAATTTTCCAGATTATAACTTACTACTACTACTACTACTAATACTACTACTACTACTACTACTACGTATTTCAATGCGTTTTCATAAAGTTTTATAAACTTTTTAATGACGTCGAAAATACGTTTCATTCGTTGAAATAATAATTAATGGTAATAAAAAGTAATAAAAATCCCTTCAAAAAAATAAAAAAATAAAAAAATAAATCAAAACTATAGTCAAATATTTGAGACAAGTTTATTATTATTATTAGTATTATTATTATACTTTTTTCTCTTTAGATTTTCACGTAGAATAAAAAAAAGGAAAAAAAAGCTAATCAAATTTTTATAGATTATTACTTTAATCAAAAACAGTTTAACTTTTGTTTATTGCAATGTTTAGTCAATCAAAAACAATTCAACTTTTATTTATTGCAATGTACAGTCAGTAAAAAACAGTTCAACTTTTGTTTAAATTATTTTTTTTTTGTCAGATTAACCCAAATATTCGAAAAATCGTGAATACAGTTATATGTAACATTCTGTATATATATATATATATATTATATATTATATATTTGTTCGGTTGAAGTATTGCTTTGTAACACATCATAGTAATCAACGTTTTCAACGTTTCCAATTCGATTTGTCTCGTAGATCCTAAATCGTCATTCTAACAAATGTAAATAAATAAACGAATTCTATTAAATCGATTTAATCGATCTTTCGAGTACGTCGTCGAGATCATTTTTTTTTTCTTTTTAGGAATCGTACGATCAGACGATTCAATTCTTTCGTGGGTTTTTGTTTTTTCGTTTTTATTTTATTTTACTTTTTTTTTTTTTTTCGTTTATATTCAGAGTCAGAGAGTTTCGTTCGACGATCATGGGTAACGCGATGCAACAACGATGCAGAAAGCTGTCGTTCGATTCCTTTGATCGTACCTTGTTATTTGTCGGCCCTTGTGAGTCCTTTGTCAGGGAGTATGTGTGGGCATCGATAGTCTTGACTATAGGGATTCGATCGAATCTCCCACGCACAACCCTTCCACCCCCTAACCCTTTCTCCCACTCTACGATGTTATTTTAACCAAAGAAATCACGCGTGCAATGCATTTTCATCATAGTTGTTGTTGTTGCTGTTGTTGTTGCTGCATCGAATTAATAGTCGTTGGTTTTATTTTATTTTATTTTTTTTTGGGGGGAGGGTAAAAATGAGGGGATGTTAGGAATACGAAAAGTATATATATATATATATTTTCTTTTTAAATATTTTATATTAAAATATAATAATTAATTAGCCCATTCGAGACAACGACTTTTTTCGAACACGGTTACCAGGAGCCATTTTTTTATTTTTTTAAAAATTGTATTCAGAATTTTACAATGGCAAATTTTATTTTTCTATACTTTAAAGATACTATTTTTATCAAAAAAAATCAAGTTTTATTATTTAATACTTTACTCAAAATAATTGTTAATAGCAAAGTATGATTGAACGCACGGTGTGTAAGTGATCTCGAATAGGTTAAGATATAATAATTAATAAAGATTAAATAAGATTAGATAAAAAAATAAAAAAAAAAATAAAAATATTAATAAAATTAAACAGAAAAATAAACTGAATAAAATTTAAAAAGAAACAAAAAATATAAACAATAAAAAGAATAAGAAGAAGAAGAAACACGTAAAGAGGTGCGGGGGGGGGGGTAGTGGTGAAGGATGGAATAGGGAAATGGGAGAAATGGTAGAAAGGTTTGTGGGGTTCTCGAGATATGTAGAAAAGTGTTCGGCCGTGTAATAACAAAAGGGTTGATATTTTTCCGTGATGGAAAAGGTGTCGATATTCTTCTACAGATGGAATAGGGAAAAAGGGGTAGTACAGGGTGGTAGTAGTAGAAGGAGGGGGTTGCCCAGGAGACACAGGATACTCGAGGTAGTATCCTGTCGACAAGAATATATATATATATGTATAGTCGATCTACACTATTCACCCCCCATTCACCCCCCATTCCCACCCCCATTCCTTCCATCCCACCCCCATTCCTGCACACTTTCTATAGCATCTAAAGAAATACATTATTCCAGACGCAAGATACACACCATCGGTCGGGGTTTAATGGAATTTTAGTATCGGGATTCTCTCTCTCTCTCTTTCTTTGTTTTTTCTTCATTCCCCAACCCCCCAATCCCACCCCCAACCCTCCCCCTTTAACTCATTCTCTTTCTCGTTTTATCCTTCTATTCCAATGTGGCATTTTCATCGAATGACAAGTATACACAGTGAGACAACGTTTGGTATTTTCTTTCTGTTTTCAACGATGATTTACTCAACGCCAGGAATTTCTTTGCATTTTCTCGTTTACAACTATCGATCTATCGATCGATTTATCTATCTATCTATCTATCTATCTATCTATCTATCTATCTATCCAAACCCCCCACCCCACCCCTCTCTTTGTCTTTTCTTTTTTTTTCTTCTTCTTTTTTTCTAGACAAGCATGCTACGAATGCCATCAGTCTTTCAGAAGTAAATGCGAAAAGTAAAAGCGTCGAAGTAAACGGAGCGAATGTAGGTGGGAAAAAGTGCGGTGGCAGTGGGGGAAAGAAAAAGAAAAAAAAGACAGAGAGTTAGAGAGAGAGAGAGAGAGAGAGAAAGAAAAAACATAGACGAGGGAAAGAAGAGAAAAGTTGAAATAGTGGGGCTGAAAGGGGGTGGGGGGGGTGTTAGATATACTGGAAAGTAAAGCGAGTTGGAAAATCCATTTCCTGTTACACGTTATTTTTGGGACTATGGTTCGGAATGAAGTTTTCGTTCGCAGGATATTCGAAAAGAACGAAAGTCATTAAGAGTAAAGAAAGAAGAAACGAAAGTAGGAAGGAAATAAAACGGGGGGTGGGTGGGTTTGGGGGAAGGGGGTGGTGGGGGATTGTTGAAGTAGGGCCTGCGTCAGACGCGAAACGAAATCGAATGAGTGTGAGTGAGTGAGTGAGTGAGTGAGAAAGATTTCGTCGAAAAGTTATCGTCGTAAAAGTTATGAAAGACTCTTTTTTCCCCTTGCCCCCAACCCCAACCCCTTTCTCACACTCCTCTTCCTTCTACTGACACATAAGTTTTTCATTGACATTTTTCGATTCGTTTTAGTTCGTTGAAAATGTCAGCTTTATATATATATATATATATTTATTTATAACATAAATTCATCAAAATATATCGAATTTGGAATTTTAAACGAATGTAAAAAAAAAAAAACAAATTGTTCTGACTAATTATTTATTTTATATTTTTTTTTTTAAGGAGTAAAGGATCAACACAGAGTTTCTCGTTTTAATTACACGTAAAATTGTTTTATTTTTTTTATTTTTTTTTAATTTGCAACGATTTTCTCTTTGTTCAAATCAATCGACGTTTTGACGTATTTTAATAAACATTTCATAGAATTGTATCCCATCGATGGTACACATGGCCTGAATACAAATGTTTAACGTGTATCAAAGTGATTTACTATGAAATTAGGTAAACGTTGTTGAGAAAGAATTCAATTAGAGTTATCTAATTAAAGATAATAATTTATAAAAAAAGATAATAATAAAATAATGTAGACATTTGGTGGTAGGATAATCGTGCATAATGTTTCCCCGAAAACGATATTCGTGTGTAATCCAACCTGTGGTTAATCCACTATCGAATATCCCAGATTCTATATTGCATAATATGCGAACAAACGAAGCGCTTCGACCACGAACTTACCTCAAAGGATTAAAGCGGCACCATACCCTGTCCAATATACATGGTGACCCTGTTAATATGACAAGTTCAAATTACTCATAAATTATTCGTTATCAGAATACAAAAAATGTTTTCTAACAAAATTGCTTGATAGAATATAATATATATGTATAGGTATATATATATATAATATATAATATACCATATACATGTATTACATTTATAATCTAACATTATTAAATAGATTATGTGATATTTCGTATTTTATTTCAACAACAAATCTTGATACTAATTTACAAGACATAAATTACGTATATATATATATATTCAATTTTGTTTTTTTTTAATGGAATGGTCGAATATTTTTTGTTCAATTTGAATTTTATGTTAAAACAAAATGTAATATGAATGTGGTAATTAAAATGAATATTATTATTCAAATTAATAATTTTCTATTAAGAAATATGATTGATCAAAATATTCCCCATGCTTTAAATACACCCCAATTATAATACATTTCATAGATTAAACGAAACTTGTTAATAACATTGTGTATACATTTTTTTAATTTCACGTTAAAATTAATTACGTGAAATGACGTTTAATTTTACACATTTTGTTAATTAATCAAAACCCGTTTTGACAATCTATGAAATGATTGGAACATATCAATTGATCTTAATATATAATATTATTTATAATATATATATATATATATATATATATACAAAATATATAGTATAATTTATTAAATTATTTAATTACTTAAATATTATACAAAATAATTAATCGTTTTTAAAAGTAAAATATATCAAATGAATTTATAATAATAAAAAATAAATATTTAAATTAAATAATAATAATAATTTAATTAAGATAATCTTACTGTTACGTATTTTAATCGTGAAGGAATGAATATATGTATATATATATATATATATATATATATGTATTTATTTTTATTATTAACAATTTATTATACCATTAGTTTAATGTTTCACGTAAGAATCTATTATTTTATGTAAAAAGACATCATTTCTTTAATACAAGAAAATATTCTATTCGTAAAAATAACGTAAAAGAAATTTACCCAAGTGTAAACAGAATGATTTTCGTTAGCAACTGTTGCTTTATACTCCAATGTTGTTTATATTCTAAAGACGATCTCATTCTCGAATTTGTAAACACATTGACTTTCGTGTACGTTCGTACGTACGTTCGTTCAATGTATTGCGTAGTTGTTTTCATACTCACCTTAGTCAGTTCTCTTCCAACACCGGTAGAAGAATGTACTACTATTTAAACGATATTTAATTAAATACGAAATTTATTTCGCGTATACGCGCGTCCACACGTGTATGTGTTTTGATAGTGTTGTGTAGTGTATATTTGACGTGTATATGTGTTCCATAAAAGTGTTCGTACGTATTACTGGATATACATGGATGGATACACATGGATATACAATGAGTAAGTAAAAGAACAAGTATTTGTGTAGTAAGTAATATTTTTAATAATAATTTGTTATTAACAAATTATTTAATGTATTATCAACAATTATTGTATAATTCATTAACGTGATATTTTGGTATGGTTATTTAATTTCATAAATATGTTTGTGGTAGAAGTGTGTATGTGTATATGTATAAGAAGGAAATTATTGATAAATGATAGCAAAAGGAATAAATAAATAATTAAATAAATAATAATCAAATAATATATAAATCTATTTATATTTAAATTATTAAATTAACTATACTAATATATATATTATAATATATAATATAATACAATATACTAATAACTAAGCTATTATATATATATATATATTGTAATATATATAATAATATAATATACTAATAAATAAGTTACTATATATATATTATACCATATAATATGAAATAAAATTTTATTTTTTATTTTATTTAACATTAAGATTATAAATATAATCGTCAAAAGTTTTATTGGCTTTTAGATAAAAATAAAGAAAGGTTAAAAGGGTTTTCCTACATTTCGTTGTTTCTCTTATCCTCAATTCTTCTCTCTCTCTCTCTCTCTTTCTTTCTCTCTCACAACGCAAATTCTTTTCCACTTTACCACGCTTCTTTCAACCCCTCTCCCCGCCCCCCTCAACCCTTCCCTGCATCCCTTTATTCGCACAACCCCAACATGAAGTGCGTACGTGACGATGCATTTACATAACGTTGCTGCAAATTGTCAATGCGGCCAACTTTAAAAATAAAATATGCACTGGTGTTCCTAGAAAAAGCAAAAGAGAAAGAAAAAAAGAGAACGCGTGAGAGAGAAAAAGAAAGAAAGAAAGAAAGAAAGAAAGAAAGATAGAAAGAGAAAGAGAAAGAGAAAGAGAGGACGATAGATTGTAGTTGGTGGTGCTGACGGTGGTGTTAGGGGGAGGAGGGTGGTGACTAGGACGAAAGGACTAAAAAATAGAGAAAAAAAAAGAAAGAAGGGAAAAACCTTTTTTTTTTCTCTGTTCTTTCTCTCTCTCTCTCTCTCTCTCTCTATCTCTTTTTTTCACTCGTTCGCACAAACACCACAAAAGCAGTAGCAGGTGGATGGGATGACTAGGCGGCGGAAGGGTTTGTTCAGAGAGAGTGAGTGAGTGAGTGAGTGAGAGAGAGAAAGAGAGAGAGAGAGAGAGAGAGAGTGAAAAAAGGGTGGCGTGATTTAAGGGGCTGTGCAGACGAATAAATTTCGCCAAGTTCCAACGTGTGTTCGTAGGAAGAAGAAAAAATAAAAAAAAAAAAATAGAAAAAAAGGTGGAACTTTGCACGCGTTTCGCGTACATCTGTGTATGTATATATATGACACGTATACAAATTTACGTACACACACATACATACACACGTGTACGAGGATAGGGTTTTGGTTGTCCGGTAAGAACTCGTATTCAACCCCTTTCCTTTTCCCATTCTCCACCTTCCCAACCCCTTGTGTGTGCGAAAAAGGTGAAGGCGTTCCGTTACTCGGCATTCTTTCTCTTTCTTTTTTTTATTTTAAAGTTTCTTT
>NW_015148994.1:1310294-1321769 GCF_001465965.1 Polistes dominula | reverse complement strand
TAGTTTCTTCCTTTTAGCGTATATCCTTTACACGTTTTTTTTTGCTTCTACGTTGCTCTTTGATTCAAACATCTTTTCCTTTCTAACCTCCTTCTTCTTTTTGTTTTTTTTTATTTTTCTTGTTTTGTTTGTTTTTTTCGTTCAACTATATTTTCGTATATATCTCATTTATTTCTTGTTTTTGTGATTTCTTTTTCTTTCTTTCTTTCTTTCTTTCTTTTTTTCTTTTTCTTTACTGACATGAGACTGATGTAAGTAAACCGAAACGAATGTTAATGTTTAACTTAGAACGGTCAGTTTAGGTTAGAACGTATTTACTAGACTTTTAAAAGCATTCGGTAATTTTTGTAAGATACGTTTTAAATCACATTTATGTTAGTATCTAAATATGAGTTTTAATATTTCAAATTTGTATCTTTAAATTGAAATAAAATAATGTTTACGATTTAAAGAATAATATAGTTAATTGGATAGTTGTGTTGATAATTATGAAAATGATTTAACCTAAGTCACATATCTTTTGTTTAGAGATATTTAAAGAATTGTAATACATTTAAACATTAACATAAATGCATTTTATATAATATTAAAATAACAAACAATGTGTGACGATTTATTTTTAATAATTACAATTGAATTATTTTAATTAAAAAAAAAAAAAATGTGGAAGTGAAATAACCAATGAATTAGTTTTGTTTTAAATTTTGACTTAAATTAGATCACTTTTGATAATAATAATAATAATATGATAATAATTTGATAGTAATAATAATAATATTAAAATTAATTTATTAACCATAAACATTTTATTTTAAATTTCTTTTTTCTTTATTAATTCCATTAACTTTTCTCAAAAATCTAAAACAACCACAATATTACAAAATATTATTAATCTATCCTTAATAAATTGATTAAAAAATACTATAACATTAAAAAATGTGTTAAAATTCGTTGTGTCAAATGATAATTTTAAATGATAATATTTAATAACAGAGATAATACTAAATCGTGTAAGATCAGTGACCCTTAGAAAGGTCGAGAAATGTTCTAACGTTACGTAAACGAATTGACGTTAACAAGTTATAGTAAACGATATCGATGTTAGATCATCATCATCATCATCATCATCATCATCATCATCATCATTATCGTCTTTGTCGTCTCTTCTTCTTTTAGGGTTCATCGTTAGAACAAGACTCCTATGATTGAGAGTCTGTGTAATTTCGTAGTACAATCTCTCACGTGGCATACTAAATTTTCCTACTCGTTAGTCAAGGGAAATCTTACTTATGGTTAAAGATAAAACACGTGTTATACGTTAGTTAGTCAGTTAGAATTTCTATGGATTCCGGTAACCTGAATATTATGACTTTTTTCTTTTTATTTCAACAACCCTCAACCCTTAACTCCTCGCTCATTCCCTCTTGGTTTCCTTCAGTTTCGAATATCTCGTTTTACCCAACGTGGAAATAAAATCTTCCTGAAGTAAGAATAACAAAAATAAAATCAAAATCAAATGAGAAGAACCAAAAGAGAGAATAACTAAGAGAAAAAAGGAGCAAATAATAGAGAAAAGATTATTAAAAAAAAAAAAAAAAAAACAGAAAGACAAAAGAGTATTGGGTTGTTCGAAAAGTTCGTACCGATTTTCGATAGATGGTATTAAAGTGTTTTTGATAAAAAAAACCTGAAAAGAGTTCTGAAGCACGAAATTTTAAAGTTATTTTATTTTATTATATTTATTATTTATTATTATATTATTTTTATAATTATATATATATATATAGTTATATTTATTATGTAATAAATTTTAATTCTTCAATTCAGTCTTCCGTCAAAATCGGCACGAACTTTCAGGACAACCCAATAGAAGTAAAAGGTAAATCTCCTTAGTACTCACTTCTATTTTATTCGCGTATCAGAGTTAAGAGTCTACAAGCGGTATCGTTTCTTGGAAAACTAGCAAAGTACAAAGAAGAAAACGCTACAAGTAAAAGTAGAAATATAGAAGAAAAATAAGAATAACTTTTCAGTTAGATAAGATGAAAAATAGAATAAAGGTTAAAATAAAAAGTACGAGAAATTATAAAAAGATGATGCGTATGTACAAATGATGTGTTAAGAATGAAAAAAAAAAAAAAAATAAAATAAAAGTACGATTAACGATGGGGTACAATCATCGATGTGGAATCGATTATATGAAGAAGTAGAAGAAAAGGGGTAGGGGTAAGGGGTAGGGGGTAGGATAGTATATATAGATTTTCGTTCATTTTACTTATCTCTCATTCGATGCATGTCATGCATTCACCCTTTCAAAAGGTTTCTTTCATCGTCTCGGTGATACGCGCAATTGCCGTGCGCACAAATCTAGATATATATATTATATAACTATACCTAATACATACATACACACACACATATATATATATATATATATATATATATATATATATATATATATAAATATATATGTAAACATATAAATGAAGAAGATAGTTGTTAGGTTGTTAGTTGGGTTAAAATGTGTGCGTAAAGTAAAGATAGAAATATAAACGTGTGTACGATATTGAATGTTAGGTAATAGTAGTAGTACTAGTAGTAGTAGTAATAGTAATAGTAATAGTAGTAGTAGTAGTAGTATATATATCCAAATGGTAGTGTTGCTATACAGAGCTGACGATGCGTTTAATTAAACCGGCTGTCGCTCGTCTCTTGGCATTGTTTCCACGAGCCTGAAAAGTTCTGTCCTGGACCACTACTGGCTCCATTGTTAAGTTCAAACTCTCGTTTCCGCGTATACCGTACCCGTACCTATACCGTACGGTACTATACCGTGCCGTACCGTACCTTACCGTGCCGTGCCGTGCCGTGCCGTGCCGTGCCGTGCACACTCGACAGACAACAATGCTACGTTATTTGTTGCTCATTTGACGGACAACAGAAACATATCAGTCAGTCGTTTCTCTACCCTTTCACGTATGTGTGTACATACATGTGTTATACGTGTTACACATATGAATGTTACACACTAGTTTATTTTATACATTTGTATACGTGTTCTCTCATATGTGAATTCATATATATATATATATATATATATATATATATATATNATATATATATATATATATATATATATATATATTTATGTATATATACGTGTAATTCCTTTTTGTTCTTTTAACTCATTCTTCCTCACCCCCATTTTTACTTCACCCTTTTTTTACTTCATTCCCACCCCCTTTATTTCATCCTCACCCCCACCCTTATGCCCTCCCACTCTTGCAGTCGTTATTGCAGACTGCATAAGAGGTGCATACACGCCTCTCGTGCTGAAAATTCGTCGTTGATGCGTGCTTATAGAAGAAGGAGGAGTTGGAGTGGTGGGGTGGGGTGGGGTGGGGGATGGGGGTAGAGGGTGGTAGAAAAAAATAGATACGAAACGCGTTGTGTACAATACCGCTTATGAATCAACGCGCGTTCAAAAGTCTCATTCTTTGTTTTCTTTGTATTTTTTGTTTTTGTTTTTTTTTTCTTTCTGGTGTTTTGTTTTGTTTTTTGTTTATTTTGAGTTTTTTTTTGTTGTTGTTGTTTTGTTTTGTTTCTCTACTGCTCGCTTATTTTGCGTACGCCCCAACTAACAGGGTGTTTTATGTATGTATATGTTAGGAGAATATACTCGCGAAACAATTTTTTGCTAGGGGGAAAAAAATTCCGAAGGGATAAAGAAATGGGGATGGTTAGAGGAGATTAAGGGGTAGTATTCGAAATAATGGGGGAATATTTTTTCTATTTCGATGCTATTCAGTTTCTGCGAAGCACCCATTTGTAGTTTTATCTATTTTTGTTTTAGGGTTTGTTTTGTTTTTTATATATATAGAAATGTATGGTAATATTAGGGTGAATTAAAAGTTAGAATTGTTGTGAACAGTGCAATTTGATTTTTGTTTGTTTGAAGTCAATACAATTATTTTAGATTTAGTCGAATGAAAATATTAATATAAAACGAGCTTTTGATTTACCCTAATACTCAATAACCATAAGTTTTGAATGCTATGATGTAATTATATTTATTGAAGAAAACTCATAGGGGTAATTTTTGAAAAAGATCAGTAAATATTTTTACTATTACAATGTTGCTATTCACTTTCTTTCAACTCCTTTGCATTTTTATTTATATTTATTTGTTGTTTCCTAAATCGAAATGTGTTTTAATATTAGGGTGAATTACAAGTTAGCTTTGTTTAGGACAGTGCAATTTTATTTTATTATAAATTACTAAAATTACTTTATATATATATACGAGTGAAATATTAATATAAAAACACAATACGTGAACTTTTAATTCACCCTAACAATTAATAATCATAAGTTGTGCAAAAAAACAGGAATGAGGGAGGGAATAGGAGAAGTGTGTAAGGGGAAAGGAGGGTGGGTGAGGGGAAGGGGAACGATTCATCGTCCTATCTAAATTACGTAGAGTAAATTTCCGACTTCGCAAGCTGGTGCGGTTGGGTTCGTTTTCCGTTCATCGATACTGACCTAATTTCAACATTTCTCGCTACCGCAGATCAGGTTTGTCGTCCGTTCCGCCAGAACGGAATATTTTTGACGCATTACAATGCTCCGATCCCTTCGCTAACAATCAGAGTTTCTCTCTTAGGGTTGGTACTGCAGGGGAGAAAGAAAAAAAAGAAAAACACAATAAAATAAAATAAAATAAAATAAAAATTATTTCAATATCGTTTGAAATAATTGATTCAATTTTTAAAAAAGGTTTTGCTTTTTGAAGTAAATCCTCTAACCCTCTACCTTTTTTTTGTTTCTTTTGTATTTTTAGAATTGAAAAAGATTTTGTTCAAAATCCGAATGTTACTTGGAAATATATATATATACATATTTTTTTTTTACGTTTTTATATACATATATACGTATATTCCTTTTGAATGTCGATCGGTTAATCCGTACGTAAAAAATCGTTCGTGCATGTACGAGATAGGAATAGCCATGGTTAAATTATCTCTTCAAAGTGAAGCAAATAAAAAAAATTGTTAATCATGGTTTGGGGAAGTTGTTTTTTTTTTTATTTTATTTTTTTAATTTTTTTTTTTGGCGTACTACTAACGCTAAAATGGTTAGACGAACGTAAATCTTGGTTTTCTGTTTTTGTCCTTGAACATTTACACGATACACGCTAGATACACGCGCGGTGTACTTTTAAAAAGCAGATAATGTTAATCCGTTAAACCAATGGGAGTGGGGGAGGGAGAGGGGTGGCAATCGTAATTCGATACTCGTAGGTATTTTTTTTTTTATTTTCAATTGGAAAAACTGTATTCATTACTAGAATACTTTATATCTTTCTTTCTTTTTCTTATTCCTTGTACGATTGAATTAACCTTCCGAATAATGTGGACGTATATATACGACTGACGAGAAATGATCGGTGTAGAGCTATGAACGCATATATGCGATTGATAAAAGTTTCTCGACTAAAGCGATTAACTCGTATAGGGGTTTGTCAATTTTTTATGTAACAGTGTTAGTACATGTAATTGTATGAGATGCAGAAAATGCAGTTTTGATTTATGCATTTACGATAGTTTCGAAATGTTGTCATACGCGATTAAAAATTTGTTATCATGAATTAGACTCGTAATAATCAGGTTTGATTGTAAAATTATTATCAACGAGTCAGACTCGTGATAATTACGTAGAATTTAAAAATTGTTATCAACGAGTCAGACTCGTAATAATCAGGATTGATTGAAGAATTGTTATCAACGAGTCAGACTCGTGATAATCATGTTTGATCCAAAATTGTTATCAACGAGTCAGACTCGTGATAATCATGTTTGATCCAAAATTGTTATCAACGAGTCAGACTCGTGATAATCATGTTCTATCCAAAACAGTTAGCATGAGTCAGACTCGTGAAGATACTACATGACACTTCCAACAAATAAATATAATTGTTTAAGTTTATTTTCCATATGAGACTAAATTAAGTAAAAGTTCAGATAGAAGAATCCAAAAGCTTTAATTTGTTCCCCAATCTCACGCTTTCTTAACTTCACGAGAAGGTACTTTGAGGTTCGACAGTCCGTAGCAAACTACGTGGCTCCCTAAGTCGTAACTCGTAACTTGGAATCTAGCAGGTACTAGTGTAGTGTTGTATAGTTTATATAAGATATAACTTGCAAGGGCAGTACAAGGGCCAATAGTCAATAATCTTTTAGATATTTACAGTTAAAGATGATAAATAAACATGCAGTTTAACTATTAACTTTATTTCTCAATACTGAATTCTCAAATTTAAACAAAAATATAAATATAATTTTCAAAAATAATATTTATACAATATTCAAAAATAAATATTTATACAATATTTAAAAATAAATATTTATTCAATATTAGAAAATAAATATTTATACAATATTCAAAAATAAATATTTATACAATATTTAAAAATAAATATTTATTCAATATTAGAAAATAAATATTTATACAATATTTAAAAATAAATATTTATGCAATATTTAAAAATAAATATTTATACAACATTCAAAAATAATATTCATACAATATTTTATTCCATTTATTCCATTATTTCATTTAATTTTTGAATATCGTATGAATATTATTTTTGAATTAGAGAATTGAGAATTGAGAAATTAAGTTAATGATTAAACGGCATCTAAAAAATTATAGACTAATGGCTCCTATAACTATATTTATTTGTGAACATTGAAGCAAAATCAATTATCCTACAAAATTTGAACGAAATCATTGAGGGTAAGACCTTACACTCCCCTTGTTAGCTAGAAATCTCTTAAAATTTAGTAAGGTGGTTTAGTACTAAACACTTGTGGTGTCTAGTTCGTTACACGTTATCCATTTCGTTGGTTTCTATGTTGATACACAAATTAACAAGAAAGGAATTAGCAACTTGCGTAGATTGAGAGACATGAGGGTGATATG
Organism: Polistes dominula; assembly: GCF_001465965.1. The sequence goes on along the minus strand of NW_015148994.1, from coordinate 1,314,788 downwards.
GGGTTGGGCTGGTGATGGGGAGTATGAAGGGGAAGAATTGAAATTCGAAAGATCGAATTTCCTCAACTCTTTACCTTTCGCACACCCTTTGGAAGATTGTAGATACACAAATTAACAAGAAATGAATTAGCAACATAAGTAGGGTGACATAGAAGGGGGGAGGGGGTGTTAGAAGAGGAGAAGAATTGAAATTCCAAAGATCGAATTTCCCTCACCCAGTACCTCCACTCCTCTCTCATCGTTTGGAGGATTTTTCTAGGCAAGATTCCAATCGAAGAAAAGCTGATTCGGTTGACTACGATGCCGCCTCTTCGATTATGTTCGCTTGAATGATCAATAATTTTATTATTTTTCATAGTCGAATCGTCGCCGTAGTTGCCCTAGTCGTAGACATAGGTCGTAGTCGTAGAAAATAAAAGAATAAGAAGAAGAAGAATAATACGAAGAAGAAGGTAAAGTTTGATAGAAATTCTTTCGATTGCTACGAGAACAAGGGTGAGAGGAGAGGAGGGGGGTGAGTTGGTTTTCGGGGTCACTTGGGTTATTTTATAATTTTTTTGACATCTTGCCAAACACGTTCTTCCTTCATTATTTGTTTATTCGAAATGCTTTTGCTCGTGCTACTAAAGGATATTTTTGAAGAAAAAAAAAGAAAAAAAGGAACAAACAAACAATGACAAATAAATTCACGTATTTTCGAATCTCTTGTGTTCTTTTCTATCTTATCTGAAATCAGAAAAAGGTACACACGTACACTTCCACACATACCTTTCTGTAGCTTGTGAATCAGTACAAATCTAACGGGTAACGGCTGACTGAAAGAGAGTCAAACGAACGAACGAATGAACGAACGAACGTTTTTGCCTCATTACGCAAGATTTTTCTTTCGTTTTGATAGTTCAAGCGAGAGTTAGCCAGGTAGAAAGACAGAGAGAGAGAGAGAGAAAGAGAAAGAGAAAGAGAGAGAGAGAGAGGGTGAATTCGATCGAACTTTTAAAAGAAAAAAGAGACTTTTATTCTTTTTTACTTTTTTTTTTTCTTTCTTTCTTTTACGATTAACAAAGTTTGGGTTAATTGAAGGAGGAAGAATGACGTGATTTTTTTGTGTAGAAAAAAAAAAATCAAAGTAAAAAATAAAAAAAAAGCAATGAAGACATTAATTTCATTGGAGCATCAGTGAAAAAGAAAGCTTTTTCGTACCGCTAATAATTCGATTTTTATTCTATTTTACGTAACATCGTCATATATAAAATCAAAAAGAAAAGAAAAATAAATATTACATGGTATTATTATATTTTTCTATAGAAAATAGATTTTTTTTTTATTTTGATTAGTTTTTGTTGTTTTATCAAACAAAAATAAAAAAAAAACAATCATTTAAACGTTATTGTTCTATTTCTTTATTGTTTTGTTATTTTAATCGTTGTTGTTGTTGTTGTTGTTATTTTCTATAAATTTCTGTATGGGGTTCATGAAATCTCTGAATTTGACTGGGCCCCTGCACGTATATCATCGGTGGACAGTTTACATGGGCATCGTGAAATGGACGAATGTGTATACGTGTAACATAACGGATTACGATACGTCGTGGTCGTTACACCGAAGCTTGTTTCTGCATTCGATGGTGAATGCAGGTGAAACGTGGTGAGGAGTGAGTGGGAGATGGGATAGCGAGAGGGATTGAATGAGATAAAGAGAGAAAGAGAGATAATATAGAATAAAAGAGGTCAGAATACCTAAACAAAGTAACAACATCACAGACTTCGTAACAAACGTTACAACGTTTTAACGTGACACATTGCAAAACTACTACGTTTCATTTTCTACAGGTATTTGTTCCCACCCCTTCCTATCTGCCACCCCTCAGTGTTGCTCGTTCAATTTTACGGTTACGAATATTTTCTCGGATTCATTGAGGTATCGTTTTTCACACTCGAACCTATCTTTCTCTATCTTATTATCAAACATTATCAGATAACCACATTATTACCTTTCCCAATACGGTGATTTGAGATAATATTTATTTGTTAATCAATATCATCTTTCTATGGTCGTATATGTTATTATAATTGTGAAAGTGGTCTAAGTAAAAATTTAGAAACAATTTTACTTTATTATTATTATTATTATTTTTTTATGTATATTCCATTTTTAATTGTAGTATTATTTTGTGTGTTTTTATAATTAACTAAATAGTTTAGAATTATATTAAATCAACATGTTATAACAGACCCACAGCAATCCTGCATCCTAGTATTATTTTTTTCTAATCGTTGGAATGTGATTCATCTTTTTAATAAAATAAAATAAGAAAAATATTCTAACATATAGTTTATCATAAATATACTGAAAACGATAAGAATCGTTCCTATATAATTCGATTAGATCGATGAATAGAAATAAAAAGCAACAAAGACACGTGTGATACACGTTATTAGATTGTGTCATCGATATTACACGAGGAATTTTTCTTTCGTTAAGCCAATAACGAAACACGAATGGGTTTAAACTATAGGGGATGAAAATTATTTAGGTTAAACGTTGTGCGCAACGATATCTCGCAAAACTGTCAGCGGCAGTTGTTGGCCGACCATCCTACCGGATAGCAGGTTCGTTCGTTCGTTCGTTCACCCGCAGTTTTGGGAATCTTCGTTTATGGGTTAGGTTGATATAGGTACTAGCAGGATGCGCGTGGTTTGTGGGAGGAATAGGACAGTCTCACCAGCTGATGCTAAAGGGAATGCTTGGAAACGAGATGCTAAAGATGTCTGTGTATGTGTCTATGTATGTTTGTGTATGTGTGTTAGGGTTTTGGAGAATCGCGAGAACCTACAGACGTCAGAGTAAATGCAATTACCCTACACCTATGTAGCAAACTAAGTTAAACTTGTGACCGTAGCTTGGCCCAAACTGTTTGCATTATATATTCCAAGTCCCGTAGTCCTTATGTACCACATGGTGTTCCATCTCCTCCTACTACTATTTTTCTTTCTCTCTCTCTCTCTCTCTCTCTCTCTCCTATTTTACTTTGTGAGGTATCCTCCATCTCTTCGTTAGACAACCAACCCCATATACTATAGAAGCAAAACTGGGTAGGCTCGAACGTATCGTGGGTGTGAGCAAGGTTTAAAGGGGAGTTTGGTTGGCTGCTTATTGCTTCCCTTTCTTCTTCTTCTTCTTCTTCCTTAAACGATGAAAGAGAGGTGTACAAAGTGTGTATGTGTGTGAGAGAGAGAGAGAGAGAGAGTAAGGAAACCAGAGTAGGGAATTCGATCGAGACGTAGGTGTTGGTAGTCGTAGTCTCTAGCAAACTAGAGACGAAACTTTGGAAACTCTGATATCTCTTACTCTCTTCCTCTCAAAACCAACCCACCCACCYATCCACCTAACCCTCTTTCAATGGCACAACCACTATCGACTTTAGTCATCCGAGGCCCATCCCTAACACCACTACCACCAACATCACTTGGCAGGAGGACAAGATTTACCACTTAACCGTGCTACTTTTACGGAGAAAGTAGGAAGAATCATAGGAAAAAGAGTTGAGTGGTGCCGGTGGCTGCAGATTTCTAGGGGTTTTTTAGAGAGAGGCGGGGGGGTGGGGAGTATAAGAGAAAACCAACTCGAAGATTCGTTACCATTCTATACTCGATAAACGGATACTTTAAAGGGTATTGTCTCCCTTCGACTATCTTCTTATGGTCTTTTGTTGTCTACGAAACAACGATCGAGTGAATGAACGTTTTCCACGTTCCGTTCCGATCGGATCCGATCAGAAATCCTATCGGATAGGATAATATTCCATAGAATTTTTTTCTTAAGGGTTTCTAGGAAATCTACTTTTTCTTATTTTTCGTATTTTATATTATTATTATTATTATTATTCGTAAGAAGAACATATTTTTAGAATGTACTTTCAGTCTTTTATTTCTTTTTTCATAGAACAAACACCCCACCCTACCCACACCCAAACCCACCTGCCCCTCCCCTGGGGATGACACATTGGTGAAACCGCTCTTAGAATCGTTGATAGTGCTACCTAGTAAAGGTATTTTGCATAGGGTCGCCCTTGAAGTTTACTTTGACGTTGGAAAGTGGTCGGAATGCTCTTTTAGTGTCATTCTCGAGCATACATCAAGCGTTATTTTCCTACTGTGTACTATGCCTTTCGTGTACTTCGAATTTCCCTTTTGGCCGTATATATAATATATTCCAAGCATTATAACCTTTTCTACTTTCTCCCCCTTCCCTTCCCTTCCCTTCCCATCGTGGGTGTGCTTGTGCATTTTCTTTTTCAACAAAATTAGTGTCACTCGTTTATTCGACTGAAGCAAAAACAAAACGAGCAAAAAAAAGAAAAACTACCTACTCGACTAATTGGATATTGTTTCTTCAGTTTTTTGATTCATCATATTCTTTCTTGTTTCCTATTAATTACGATGCCTTTAATTAACTTTATTTCTGCGTTTGAAATTTTCTGTTGTTAAAAAAAAA
>NW_015148994.1:1299482-1310289 GCF_001465965.1 Polistes dominula | reverse complement strand
AAAAAAAACAGAAAATCAAACGAAAATATAATGACGTTTGTTTGTTTTTGTTTTTTTTTTTTTCGACTAATTTAACCTTTTCCAGTTGGACGTCAAATATTGGCTCAAAACTTGTCAACCCATCTTTATATTTGGCTCAGAACTTTTCAACCTTTCCTTATATTTGGCTCAGAACTTTTCAACCCTTCATTTGTTTGTCACAAAACTGTACAACCCTTTTTTATATTTGGCTTAAAACTTTTCAACCTTTCTTTAGTTTTGCTCAAAACTTTTCAACGTTTCTTCATATTTAGATCAAAACTTTTCAACCCAGATAAATGTTGAAATTCTGATTTAAACGATGATATCAAAGTTTATTCACCGTGATCGAATAATTCTGTTCTAAAACGTGCATTAAAGAGAATTGAAATAGTTGAAGTTAGTTCAACAGTTCAACAGTAGTGTATCAAATAGTAATTGAAATGTTGCAATTTGTACGATAAAATCGAATCAAAAGTTATAAAACAACTAATGTATACAAATGTAAAAATGTTTATACTTTATTTAGATACTTTAGAAAAATTGTAGATAACAACAACAACAACAACAACAAAATATTATCTGGTATTTAACGTGATAATTGATGTGTATAGTAACATGTATAATTGTTCCTTTTTTTTTCGTTAAAGTCCAAGTTGAAGTTTTTTAAGTGGCACGTTGTTAACGTTTACACGAATTTGGCAACTCGTTGGAAAAGCTCATGAGAAGTTACAGTTGAAGTTTTATGAAACATCCAACGAGAGGCTTGTTTCCAAACGATCTAATATACTCAAAGCTTACGGAATTTATACTTATACGTTTTTAAAGGATTTTCAACGTTGTATTAATACGTAAAAGTCAACTCTACTCTTCTACAACTCTAACGAATCTCATACGAATAACGAAGAAACGTGTATTAACCCTTTTCAATGCTAAATACTTTTACTTTTAGTTGAAGTGTTTTTTTGTGTTCTTTATTTTTTTTTTTTTTTAGGAACGGAATAATTTATTATTCGTTCGATTATTTTATCACTTTGATTATTTTTTATTATTAACAATCAAATTTAATAATAATAAATAATATATATTTAATCATTAAATTCTTTTTATATTTTGTAATATAATTTTCATGTAACAATAATCAATAGCTAAAATCAATGTTACATTATTGAACATTAAATATTAACAAACCCATTATAGTAAATCCTACAATTGATAACTTTAATCAAACGCATATATGCGTTTAATATAACAATCAAAGGATTAACTGTAAAAGAAATCGAAATATTTCTACTTTTGTTTTCTTTTTCTTTTTTTTTTACTTTGTACGCTCACATTTGCTTATATTTGTCATTGACATTTTTTCTACCGTCATATTATTACCTATACATTCCGTTCAGTTCATTTAACTTAAGCTACAAACTTTCACAAACTTCTCATATTTACGTATTAACGATGTTTCGCAATAAGTTTACGCCGAGTTAGATCCTCTTTCATCGTCACACCGATGACAGCTGTCGATATTGGCAAAGTCGTGTTTTCTTCAGAGCACCACCTCTCGCTAGTAGTAAAATCCCCTCCCCGTTCCCTCTCCCCCTCTCCTCTCTTCTCCTCCCCACTCCTCCCCATACCAACACCTTTTACAAGAATCGACAAAATCACTCGCACGACATTGCTGTGCGAAAAGTAAAGAACCGGTATATCCACCACCATCGAAAAGCTTTCTCCATTCTAAAAATACCATCGATATTTTATAACATCTTTTATTTTTTTGCAACGATTTTTTTGTTTTGTTCACCAAGCACATGTTCGATCGTAAAAACGGATGTTTTTTGTTTATTCATTCAGTGTCACATTGTATATTAGCGATGAACATCAAAATTGCTTAACCTGTAATATCTTAATGAATGTTTTATTTATTTTGCATGATGTTTTTTTCAATTTAAAATCTAGGACAACTTTTATCGCGTTTATTTTGTATTTTTTATCGATAATTTAAATTATTTAGAGGTTATGTAGGTGTAGGTTATTAGTTATTGCAAATATTCGATAGATGGTGTTTTATTTCAATTCAATTATATCGATATATTCACGTTATATGTTTTGTTTTACAGATTTACATATTACATAACCTAATCTTATTTTTTTAAATATTTTTTTTTCGTGTAGTATTACTTTATGTTATAATTTATTGTAAAACTATAGGTGACCCCGGTCAAGCTACAAAATGGACATTATTTGACTTTGAAATTTATTTATAGTCTCTACTAATGAACTATACTTTAATTGGAGATGTATGAAATTTACAATTAAAAATTTTATGTTGTTTTCAGGTCTAATTTCAATTAGGGAATATTAAATTTGATTGCATTGAAAATTAAATAATGATTAAATAATGATAAATTAATATACATATATATATATTAATAATAAAAAAAATGTCTAACTATAATAATCGAGCGTATAAAAATCGTTTGACAATAGAATCCAAGGGAAGTACTTGTCGTGAACGAACTAAAAAAAAGAAAAAAAAAAAAAGAAAAGAAAATTCAAGTAAAATTCATCTTTTCAAGTGCATCGAGAGTCGTTGCTAACTTATATTGAAACAATCCAAGGGGATTTATTCCGTGCAGCTGTTGGGGAGGGGGTGAAGTGAAACAGTGACGTTCTTTTTCTACTAGTCGTTAATTCAAATTACTTTGTAATTAAAAAGAATCGATTCCAACATCGGACCAAGGACTAAGACGGAGAGAAGGATGGTGGGGGTGGGGAAAGGAAGAAAAGGAAAGGAAAGGGAAGGGAAAAGGAGACCTAGGGAAAGGACAAAAAAGGGTACATTGCAGTCTCTCTCTCTCTCTCTCTCTCTCAAGAGAGAGATAGAAAGACACACAGGGCTGGTTCTACTACAGGAAAAGGTTTCTACTACCTTTCACATTATACTTACCTTTCGTTTCCAACGATTAAGTACCTATAAGCGCCCTTGCCCCTAACTTCGATTTAAATTAAGGAGGCGTATCCGACTGGAAAACTCGAGATGTTCCATCGGGATCTCGAATATCGTCTAAACTACTACTCTCTTATTTCTTTTTCTTATTATTCTCTTTCCTTTTTATTACTCTTGATCGTCTTTCAGTCTTTTACGATTGTTAACCGTTAAATGTCTTATATTAATTTATTTCTATTGACTCGTAATTGCAATTTAGCTCCCCTTCCCTTATCCCACTTAAAAATTGTTCTTCTTGTTCTACTTCTTTTTCTAGCTTTTGTTAGAAATTTGATCCTTAATAAAGGCTTTTTCTAATTTTTTTTTTAAGTTCGTCTACTCAGGGTTTTTGTTTTGATGTCAGTGAATTTCAACTGACAGTTTTGATTTCATCTTCACATCTTAGTTTGTAGACCACTGTTCATATTTTTATCTTACAACTTGTCCTACCTATTGCCATTTTTATGGTAATACATAAATACTAGTATATTAGATAATATTTATCATTTACCTAACCTAATTGTGGTCCCCTATTTCTATTCTTTTAGTTTCCCTTGTGTATTAATGTTAAATTTTTGTGAACCATACTTCATATTTTTACCTTACAACGTGTCCTACCCATTACCATTTTTATAACAACACATAATTATATTAAATAATATTTGTTTAATAACCTATCCTAGTTTTGTGGTCTCCATTTGGGTACCAATTTTTTCCAAATCACATCGTTCATTTTACAACATGTCCTATCCATTACCATTTCAATGCAACTTTTCTTTCAAATTGACCCCAAAAATTCATCATAAATATATCACATTTCCATTTTAGTTACTTTCATTTCACTTTACTTTATCATTATATTTTTTGTTGTCCTCACATACTCGAAAATACAATATATCTCCATTAATTGAAATTGATCTGACCTGGGGAACAATTTTTACTGGATAATTTTTGTCACCAGTTTTTACGTTTTCTTTTTTGTTCAAGTTCCAGAGAATCACTCTAGTTACTTTTTTCCTTTTTTGCAAGGTTCGACTACGTTATCGTGACCAGTCGATAAATCAGCTGACGAGTATAGGACGGTCAAGTGGGTGTCATATCCCAGTTTTACTAATATTTTTCTTTTCACTAATTCACCGTCTATTTTTTTGTTCTTAACTGAGAATAAATACGTGACAGGTATCATGGACAGGACGTTTAAATCGATCCTTGATAATTTAGCGTAATTATTCTTGATTATTAATTAGAATTGGATAGAATCAAGTTCACGTTTATACTCCTCTGTGTTTCTAAACTAATCTAAGTGCCATTCAACCCCCCACCTTGACATTTTGCTAAAAGCGTTTTGGCTTCCACGTTGCTTCGAGTAAATTGCAAAAAGTATCGGAGGGTAAGAGTGAGAAGGAGAGGGGTGATTTCTTGTCCCTTGAGACTTATGGTTTTGCAGGCAAAACGAAGGGCAAGACGTAGCGTCTTAACTTTAACGTCCCCGTCGTCCATTTGTTATCCCAGCAAAGTCTTGTAAAAACAACATCGAAGGTAAACGTATTCTTGCCCGTTTCGCGTGAAACATCGTAAATGATTGTAAAGTCACTCACCCCTCATCCCACTCCCTTTTTTTTTTCCTCGATTTAATTTTTCCTCTTTCATCTCGTATATTTTCATTATCCAACCATTCTGAAATGTTATTTTTATTTTGCCGTTGTTTTCTCGACAACTTCAGTTTGTTCCGCCATCTTGAGTATTACATTTGAGGTTAGGTAATAAAACTGACTGATTGCGAGTAACATTTGTTTCGAATAAAGGGATAGGTAAAGGGGTAGCGAAAGGGGGTCTGTGTAGAAGAAAAATGTCACTTACGATTTTACCAAGAGGTTAGGTTACCTAGTTTTTATACGTATTAAGATTGACGAGAACTCGGGTAAAGTTTAGTTGACCATTCTGCCAGCAACATGGTCAGTGGTGTCTTAGAAATCGTAAATTCTACTACGCTTTTCCTTTTCCAGTGGGGAAAAGTATATTTTACGTTTATTCGATCGTGAGTTTCTTCTTCCTTCTCTTTTTGAATCATTCATGATTTTACTTCGACGTTGCTTTCCAACCGGTATAAAAACGCCTTTGCTTTTTCTATCTTTTCTTTTACTTTACTTTATTTCATTTTGTTTGTTTGTTTGTTTGTTCTTTTTCCTTTAGAAATCTCGGCCACAATTTTCCAAAACATTATGTTATACGATACTTTGTTCAATTTTCATTAGACCATTCTCGAATCGTAAATTGTAATGGCCACGAGGTATAACGACTAAAAGAATATTTGTTTCTTTTTTTTTTTTTTATCGTAGATAAATAAATGAGTCTGAGAGTTGAAAATGTGTGTATATATATTCAGTATAACATATTTTACTGATTCATAAATGAACGTGTATATATAATGTGAATTTTAGATCGTAACTACATTTATTACGATACGTTCTCTCTCTCTCTCTCTCTCTTACTCTCTTATCAAGAAGATATGTTTATTATGCAAGTATATATACACACACCTCTCTTATACGTTTACACACATTATATCGCATACTTTGTGAATTTTCAATGAAAGTCGATAAAACGTGGTAATATACTATATGGTTATGATCAACCCCATTATAAAGAGAGACCAACGTGTAAAAAAATATTCCCCTAACCTGAAAACGTATTTTGATATAAACAATACGTTGTCTGCTACAGGTTATGTGATGCTATGCGATGTTATAACCAACCTATGCGACCCTTTTAGCATTAATATGACAAATTTACATAGCTCACGGTGATCAACAGAGAAAACTGGTATTATCAAACATCCGAATGACGTTTGATCGATCGTTACTTGATCGGCAAAGGAGGAGGGGGATGAATGAGAGAAAAAATTAGCCTAAACGAATTTGTGTCAGTTATTTTTGTCGATTCTCGAACCAAATATACCACCGGAAGAATATTGGATTAAAGTTTAATAGAGATCCCATGCAAACATATTTCTATGATTCTCTGATAGGTGGCTTACCGCAAACACCCTTTTCCACCTCGTTCTCCTGGTTTATCTGGAACTCTTGGTTCATCCAGTAGTAAACCCACTACCGTATTCAACGATAATCAGCGCATTATACCGATTTCGACTGTCTCAATATTGACCCCGTCGTTTAAAACGTCCGCCATTACGCTACCGGAAATGATGACAATGCGCTTGATCGCGCTCACGACCGAATTTCATCCAATCCCACGCACGACGTTTAACGTCGAACATTGTAGCATTGTTGCGGTTACCTGCATTTCTTCTCTCTTTCCATCTATTATTATTCGTACTTTGACAATTTTGATAGCAAGTTGCATGATTTTCTATATTATTATCTGTTTTGGGTGCCAATGAAATCAAACTTTTCTCTCTTTCTCTCTCTCTCTCTCTGTCTTTTACCGATAAATTATTAACAAGTGTTATCAGACCATCCGGCAGATCGGATTAAACGGATACGCATAATTTAGTGCGATTCGTGAAACCCATTGCACCCGAGGGGGTGACGTTGATACGCGATAAATCAGGGATCGTTTAAACCAAGGGTTGTTCTAAACCGAACCTAATCTAAAGCCTAGATACGATTTATATATATATATATATCTAACCTACTGTGTCCCGATACAGTATCACCGTAAGAGAAAAGTTCATCGAGTTCGAGTTCGAGTTCTTTTAACTTTCTTATCATCGTTGTTCTTTTTTTCTTCCTAAAGTAAAAAGAATCTATCTGAGAATAGTTGGAAGTACTTTCTTGCCATGATATTTCATTCTAGTGGTTTTCGTGTAACAACGAATTGTAACTCTGGTACTCGTTAAATATAGGTTATGTATAACCATAGTTGAAAAATTGACAAAACGTTTGGCAATCTCGCATTTGTTCTCCGCCATTTTCATTTTCTTTCTCTTATCTTTTGTAGGATGTTATAATATCGTATCTTATTATAGATTTTATAATGAAACTCATTGAAATGAACTCATATACGAGATAATCGAAACTTGTATTTCTATTTATTGGAAAAAGTATTCACCTTACGGCTATTCCTTCGTTTAGCTTTTTTTTTTTTTCAAACGATTTTTCTCCGCATATTCTTCAGTTCTCGTAGCAGTTAAAACGAAAAGGGATAACGAGGTTATTTGCATGTACGTGAACACGTTACACGTATCGTATTAATTTCACCCAGATTGATAAATTAATGACAAAGTCGATCGAGACAGTTCGGAACACACGCGTTGGTCGACCCATCCACAAATGGACCCAGTTATTTTGATTTGTCTCTAATTATTAACTAGCAAAGTAAATATTCAACGAGAATATGAGAGATAATCGTAATCTGGGAAAATCATGTAACTATTATTAATAGTCGGTTGGTTTTTTTTTAATTTCTTTTTAAATTAATAGTCGCGGTTAATCAATTTGTTTTTATAAAAATTTGATGAATGTGAATTATTTAACGCATCAGAATGCTTATCACCCCTGTCAGGGGGTGGCTAAACAAAATGAACTTTCCATCAAATAGTCTTGTAGTCCTTGATCTTGTTAGGGATTTATCAAAATCGGACAATACAATGTTGCAGGGAAAAAAAGTAAATTGAGTTTAAGGTTCGTGCTCATAACCAACGTGGCGTTAGTTTAATATTATATTTGGTTGTTTTTTTTTCCTCCTAGTGACATACTAAAGTGCGTCTCAATCAAACGTTTTTGTAATACCTTTCTATAACACTTCTTAATTAAATCCATTTCCATCGTAACTAAACGAATTAGTATTGTACTTCATTTTCAACGATTGTTAATAAGAGATTACTTTATTGCTAAACGAAATTTAACAAAAGTATAAAAAATTAATAAGAAACAATATTCTAGTTAGATCCTAACTAACAAAAAAATAAAGTAACTCGTACTACATTAATCAAAATGTTGAATGTGTTGCAATAAAGTATTATTGTTATTATTTATCTATAAAATAAAATATCAAAAACAAACGAGTTAATGGTAATTTTGTTTAATAAAAATATAAAGTAATAAATAACACAAATAATTATCGTTCTTGTCTTATTTCAACGAATCGATTTGTCGTTGATTTTGCAAAAAAAAAAAAAAAAACAAAGAAAAATGGCAAACGTTTGGCATAAAGTACATTCATTCATTTATTATTTGTTTTAGGATGTAACTTTGGTGCATGCTAAAGTATACAAAGACTGTTACGCATATACGCGATGCGTCCGTCTACCTATAGAAACACGAAGTCGATAACCGCGATCGACCAATATCGGATTCGATCGGGATTCACATAGTCAGCGCGTATGCGGCGAATTTCCGATAATGACAGACAAATATTTAACGACGCCGACGCATCGTCGTTTCGTTACCCTCTACCCCCAAACCCCAAACTCCTAACCCTACCCCCTATCCCACCATTTCCCCTATTCCTCTTATTTTTTTTATTTTTTTTTTTTTTATATTCATTTTCGATCGCATCTCGTTGAAAACGTTCGTCCTACCGCAAACCAAAAAATTATTTGTTTCTATTTTTCATTTTTGTTTGTTTGTTTGAAGTGTAAAACTTCTTTAGAATCGGACTGATTTACAAATCGGTGAAACGAAAGAGCGTGAAACAAAATGAAACGGAAATATGTCATTAAAACGAGACAAACATATTTGTGTCTATTGGATTTATTATGGGAGAAAATGAGATAGAAGACAGTGTATACATTTGTTGCTTATTATCTCGGTTTCCTTTTTGTGCGGTGCTTTGTAATCTCCCCACTCTTGGCTAATAAGCGTTGCACATATAAAACATAAATTAGTTCTTTGATTCAACACTAGATGGCAAATATCATTTGCCGTTTTTCACAAGAAAAACTATCATATATTATGATCTATAAATAAGATTAAATCATCAGAACAATTTAAAAATCTCGATTTACAAGATAATGTACAAACATATACAAATATATGAATTACAATAAATAAATCATACAATTAGCCTATACTCCTGATACTCTGACTGCATTTATCTCATTCTCTCGAAGCTTGGTGATTTTTTGAAGGTTTCACTTCTACCATGTTGTAATCTGTACAAATCTGTTATTTTGTTTATATTTGTTTATAGTTTGTTCAACCTACTGCTAAATCTCTCGAAGCTTTTGGTGGTTTTTTGAAGGTTTTATTTCAACCGTGTTGTGATCTACACACATGTATTTTTATTTTGTTATATTTGTTTATAGTTTGCTTCCTCATCCTTGTGTATTCATACTTTGTACTTTTTCCATTCGTTTCGAATCACGTACATTTTGATCGTCATGTTTTCTTTTGTTTTTTATTTATTTCTTGGTCGTTAACGCGCAAAAACCTTTATATCGGAGGTCTTTCGATCCGTGGTACCCAGTTCCAGTAGCAGCTGATCTAGCATCAAAACGGGAAACGTGCACGAACGACGGGATTGCACGAGGATGTTGCAGCTGCAACGAATAGCATGGTTGGAACGTTTAACCGATGTTGCTCTCGTTATATCTTCCTATATCGAAAAGATAGGATAGCAGCAGCATTCCCTTTCCCTTGCCAGGGTTGCAAGACGAAATTGCGCGGCCGAGTTTGGTCTTCTCTTTTAGGTATATCTCGGATAATCGTGGCAAACGATTCCGTCGATGCTTTCTCTTCCTCTTTCTCCTCTTCCTCAAAATTGCTCCACGATTTTACAACTTTTTCTTTTCTCTTCTTTTATTTTTACAGACCTTTTTCCACATTTTTCAACGTATCTCGACTGGAAATATAGAACGATAGATATCAAACTATGCGTGTATTCGTTGGTATGAGTGTTTTTTTTTTGTTTTTGTTTTAACGTAGAAGATTTTTCTTTTTAAATCGATCAGATGTATCTTTAACCCTTTGAGTACATTTGACGAGTGATACTGATCATCATCTGCTTACTTGGACGATGTTAAGGTGGACGAGTCTGACTCGTCATCTGAATTTAAACGTCACACGACAGACACATACATTTTGTGCAAGTTGTTTTAGAAGATTTATAACCACGAGTGAGACTCGTGTTAAGGAATTTGGGTCATAAACAATAACCACGAATCTGATTCGTGATACTTTATTTCGTTCAGATCAAATAGAAACAAAACGAGTCAGAATCGTGATTCAATTGTTCTAGATCTTATCATGTCACAAGAAGACACATACGTTTTGTGCAAGTTGCAAAGACATGTTTAAACAACTGAACTTCTTGCTTGCTGAGATTCTAACAATCAAGAGACAGCTGTTAGATTAAAGGGGTTAATTAAATAACTCTCACACACACATATATACCTAATTCTAGAACCTTTCATATACTCGTTCAATTGTCAATCATTTCATTTCACAAACCATGACTATCATCACTTTCCCAAATTTTCTTTCATACTTCTGATACACGTTTTCATTTCTATAATCCATTTTAGTTTTCTTTTCTCTTTTGTTTACCCCAACCCCACTACACCTCACCCCCACCCTTACCATTTCTAATGTAGGGATGTGTATAGAAAATTGGTGGCTGATAAAACGTTCGAGTATTGCATTTTGGATGGTTCTCGTGAGATGGTATACGTGTTTCGTAGATACATCAAGTTATGGGTAACTATTTCGCGGATGGTGGTTGTATTCTTGGCACACGC
Organism: Polistes dominula; assembly: GCF_001465965.1. The sequence goes on along the minus strand of NW_015148994.1, from coordinate 1,299,589 downwards.
GATCGTAAATCCCCACGGTACCGGCTATAAAATTTCCTTCTATAGCAACACGCACATAGATGTTATATAGAAAAGTTACGTATAGGTGGTGAGGGCACGGGGGTAGG
>NW_015148994.1:1242896-1271224 GCF_001465965.1 Polistes dominula | reverse complement strand
GAGGGGGGAAAAAGAAGTAGATGATCATGAATTTGGTAAATAATTTCAATTTGAATGTCTTTATAAAATGAAAGAAAAAATAGTGAAGGGGGAAAATAAATGACAATGAATTTAGAAAATAATTTTAACAAGAATGTCTTTGCAAAAATTAAATAAAAAATATGAGGGGAAAAAAAAGAAGTAGATTACCGTGAATTTGAAAGAAAATAATTTTAATTTAGATATGTTTGTATGTAAAATAAATTAAAATAAAATGAAAAATAGGAGAAGGGTTAAAAAAAAATAGATGATCATGAATTTATAAAAAGACTATTAATCTCAATGATATTATAGGATGAAATAAAATAAAATAAAAAATATCAAGGGGGGAAAAAAAAGTAGCTTACTATGAATTTAGAAAATAACGTAACTTCAATGCCTTTATAAAATGAATTAAAATAAAAAAAATATCATAGGATGGGGAAAAATAGATAAGGTCAAATTTAGAAAATAACTTCAATTCAATATCCTTATAAAATCCAATAAAAAGAAAATAGAAGAGAAAAAAATATAAATAACACAGAATTTAGAAAATAATTTTCATTCTGATGTTTTTTTTTTCAAATAAAATAAAATAAAATAAAATAAAATGAAATAGAATGCAATAAAAAATGCAATAAAATAAAATAAAATAAAATGAAATAAAATGAGATAAAATAAATTAAAATAAAATAAAGTAAAATAAAATAAAAGAACATTGAAAGAGGGAAATAAATGATCATAAATTCAAAAAATACGAGAGATATACGAGAATATATTGGATACTATCGTTTGATAAGAACTAGGCAATCATTCATAAGCATTTCTGATCAATTTCAGATTCAATTTAACATTCGAACCATACGAAATACAATTTTTCCGTGAGATTTAAGTTCTCCCGTTTAAAAACGTGCCCGGCAAAACGTCTCATCGTTAGGAAGAATAGCGTAAAACACGAGATAAAGGATTTCATACGACGAATCGATAAATATTCAAAGGTCGAACCATTATTTGGAAATTGGAGGAGACTATTCGACGAGACATAGTTCATTTGTTATTCATTTGTTGATTTTTGTACTTTTCTTTTGACTTTCTTTTTGTATTTTGTATTTTACTTTCTTTTCTTTTGTCTGTCTGTCTGTCTGTTTGCTATCTTTCTTATTGTATTCTATAATGAACTATTTAAATTATGTTTAATTTGTACAATTATTTTAGTATTATATATGTTTTATATATTATATTATTATTTTATATTATATATATATATATATGCACTAAGTTTTATTTTTATTTAATATATTATATATTATATTTTAATTAATATTATTTATATATTACATTTATTTTATAACATCCTAATATAATATATATTTTATATATATTATTATTTTATATTATATACTACATTTTATTTTTATTTAATACTATATATCATATTATATTTTAATTAATATTATTATTTTATATTAAATTATATATTATTTTTGATAAACAAATCAACCTGTTTGATTTGTTCGATTCTTATTATTTTCTTATTTGAAAATCGTAGAAAACCATTGACATTTTTGTTTCCATCATAATTCAGACAATTTGAAAATTTGTTATTACCCAAATAATGGTATACATTATTCGTTCCATTATAAAGTTTTAACCCTTCGGCAATTCATTCTTATTGTCATCGAACGAGAGGGTTGGAGAAGGGATGTGTGTTTTACTCCGATGAAAAATTAAACGACGTCAGAATCAGTAGATAGGTAATAATTTTGTTCCTTCTTTCTTTTAATTGTTTTCTCTTACTCAAAAACCAAATACTATTCTTTCCATTTTTCCCCCTATTTAATCTTTCCATTTTCTCGACATTTAGCTGACGGGTCATTACTAAACTACTTTCTTTCTCTCCCTTTGTCATTTGTTTTTTCTCAAAACCTAAAAAATAAAAACAAACTTAAGTTTCCATTTCAATCAAATTTAACGAAGTCAGAATTTACTCTTTATAATATTATATATACGTAGAGAGGATTTTCATCGATAGCATTTATTTACAAAAGGAAACGATGACCCACTATCACCCCATAGAAAGAGAAAGAGAGGTTTTGGCAAATCAGATTGAAGATTGAAACGCTATCGTGTTTTACGTGAATCGAAAACAAGATCATTTTACATAACTCGATGATCTACTTTTCCTTTAGCTGTTGTAACGAACGCGTATTGCATACCGATTTCATCTTAAGTAAGTTTGTATTCGGTCGTGAATATATAACTGTCATGTGATACGAACTATTGTTTGTACAATAAAAAAAAAAGAAGATATAGAAATAGAAACAAATTTAATATTTTTCAAAAAAGAAAAGTCACACACACACACACACACACACAGTGGAGAAAAGCTAACATGAACGATGATTTCAATTTTAATATTAAACGTAAACGAAAAAGAAAATGAATAGTAGTAAAAGTAATTTGAAGTTATAATGTATCGGTGTGTGTGTGTGTGTGTGTGGCAAAATAATTCTGTATCATATAAACTATATAAAATAGTTTTTTAACGCGTTTATGTTTTATTTTTTAACGCTAATTTTAGGATTTATTAATTAGAGGTTAGTTAAGTTCTGCAAGTTTTCAATAGATGACACTGTATTACAATTCAATTATTTTACGTTTTTTTCAGAGTTACATAACACATAACCTAACCTTGTTTTTTATATTTTTTCTTGTATTATATTATTTTACTTATTACATTTTAATTGTGGTATTATTTTGTGAATGGTTATAATTTACTAAATATTTTAGAATTATATTAAAATCAACATTTTATAACAAAGCCACATCAATACGTGGCCGGAACATCCTAGTAAGAAAGAAAACAAACGAGAGAGTAAAAAAAAGATAAACAAACATAATACTTTTCAAATAGAAAAAGATAGTTGAACGAAAGCTTACATGAACGATGACTTGTATTGTAATATTAAACGTAAACGAAAAAAGAAAAGAAAACAAGAGAAAAACGGTAACGCAATGTAGCAATATCATCGCAAACGTACGACATGAGAATAAGATATCCTTGAAGTTTGAAATCTGAAAAGGACACTAACAACAACAACAGTAACTAATAGTAGTCGTAGTAGTAGTAGTAGTAGTAGTTCTACCGGTGTTGTCCGCATCCGTTACTTCGTCGCTTTTGACCATGAAGAAAGAAAAAACAGCAAAAGGGAAAATCTATTGGAACCCACTTGGGAAGAAAACGAACATGGAAGAAAACCAGAAAAATCCTTTTGTCATGTAATCGAATAAAATGGCTGCCTTGGCTACTCTTACTGTCCTATAGGTTGCCTAGAAGGTAGGATAAGGTCAAAATTAAAGATAGAATTTTCTTTTTCTTTTCTTTTCGCACGTCCAACGTCATCAAACGTCGTCGAACATTGTCCAATGTCGTCGAAACGTTTGAACGAGGCCGACTTCGGATATTTGCGGAACACAATGAAAAGCAAACAAGTAAATACTCGTGAACAAGCCCCTAGTCCCTTTCAACCCTCTCACCTCCAACCCCCAATCCCTTACCCTTTTCTTCTTTGACCCGACGCGAACATACTTTTACAGAATACGAGATATATATGTATAGGTATATATAGTGTATTTTTCAAAGCAAAACACGTACGAATTCCACCACCACCCACTACCCACTTTTCACCCTTTCTATTCAGTAACTTACTTCGATATTATCAAACTTTCTTTGATATTTCTTTGAGTTGTTTCTTTTTTGTTGTTAGGGTGAATCTGATTCGTTCGTGCATTTGCTATTTTTTATATTAATATTTTTTCTTTAATAATTAATATAATAATACCTAACAATTTATATTTTGTTGATTCAACCTTATATACATATATATAATTTTATTAATTAGATTATATTAATAATATATTAATATATTAAATATTTTTATATTTATTATATTACAATAATATAATATTTACTTTTGTAATATTTAATTATATTATTTTAATATATTTATATAAATATAAATAATATATGTTTTAAGTTAAATGTTTTTGACGCGCCATTATATATAATTTTATTTAATATATTATACTGATAATATATTAATATAATAAATACTTTTATATTTATTATATTACAATACTATAATATTTAATTATATTATTGTAATATATTTGTATAAATATAAATAATATAAATTAAATTAACATATGTATAGTATATTAATTATATTACACAAAAATATAATATAATATAATAAATATATTATATTTAATCTAATATATATATTAATATATATACATTTTTTTTCTGAAACGTTTATTTGTTATTCGTTCCACGTGATTTCTTTATGAATGATTTTTAATCAAACATACGATTAATATAATAATTTTATATTATCATTTACCTTCACTTACGTATTCTCGTTAAATATATCAAAAAGGTTATGGTAATAATAATAAAAAAAAAAAAATCCCCCTAACTATGACCTGTCATCGAGATTTTCGTCTTTTCGGTTAACCTCGTGAAAATAAATCTCACCCCTCCTCCCTCCCCACCCAAAAAAAAGAATAAAATCGAAAACGAGTGAAAGATTCAATTTTGTCTCTAATCCCGTTTTAAAGAGATTGTCATTCGTAAAGCCGTTTCCCCACCAAACCTCCACCCCCTACATCTCACCCCATGTAAAAGGGAGCGTCGTTACTATAGTAAAAAAAAAAAAAAAAAAAGAAAAAAAAGAAGGGACTATCCGCAAACTAAGAGAAGTAAACGTTTTTCTCCGGGTGAAATTTTGTTAAAAGTGAGGTTAAAACTTTCGTTTAAAACTTTGAAATCTTTTTACGTTGATTTAGTTCTCTATTTGTCCTTCTTCTCCATCATCATCATCATTTCTTCTTTATCTCATTCCGTTTGGTAACTTAGAAAACGAAAAGAAGATTATTTTGTTTTAAACATGACAAACAAGCACAAAAAATTGGGCACGAAGAACCCAATCCGGTTTTAGAATTATACAAATTTGATTTTGTTTTTTTAAAAAACGTAGAACGTTTTCTACGGGGGTGGGGGTGGGGGGGGCGGGAGGAAGAAATAACATCCTTGTAGACTTTTTTGCAACACACGATTCGTGTTTCGAAGGACGAAGATTAAGCAGCTCAGCTTTTCTCCTTCCATCCTTCCCTCCTTCCCTTATCCCCTCCTTAGCAGCAACCTTTTTTTTTCTGTCTTCATAAATTTCTTCGTTGGGTCAAATGACCAACGTTTATAATACTTTTTTAATAAAGGCAATATATCAAGATTAACTGTACGTGGTATTTCAACGAACACCATAACAGCACAATTCAGTGTTGGATTTTTGAATCCAAGTGAGAAAAAAAGAAACCAACCAACCCTCTCCCAATGAGCAATCAACCAACATCGATTAATAAAGTCATCCATTCTTATTTACCTATCTTCCATTCGTGGAATTGGAAAACAAAAAGAACAAAAAAAGAAAAAAACCAAAAATAAAGACGGCGATGGAATGAACGTGTAACAAAGAGAAAAACAAAGAAAAAAAATAAAAAAAACCTTTTCCCCATAAAAAAAAAAGATGGAGGATAATAAACGTTGCGTACCGCATACGCGAGAAACTCTTGATCCGTAAGCTCCTACGTTGTTTTCACATATATATACATATATATATATATATATATATATATATATATTTGTAAACGTGTGCATTTGTATTACATGTGTGTGTGTGTGTGTGTGTGTGTACGAAAGAGAAAGAGAGAAAGAGAAAGAATGCATGGTTGATAGGATAAAATGTGTGTTAGTTGTACGTGTTTCTTTATATATGTGTCGAAAGATAGAAAGAGAAGGAATTTAGGGGTGGTGGGGGTTGAAAAAAAAAAAAGAAAAAAATCGCGACAATATCTGGAATCCGGTGTTGTAGTAGCGGCAAGCCCAGGGACAATGGGGGCGAGCCGTTGGGCGAATTTTCGTTGAAATAACAGTTGAAAGCACACGGTTCTGTGAAAAATGTTCTCCACATCGTTCTATCTTTCTTTCTTTCCTTCATTCTTTCATTCTTTCTTTCTCTCTTTCTCTCTTTCTCTTTACCATTTTCCTCTACACTCTACCTACGTTACTTTACCCCCACCACCAGCACTCTCATTCTTCTCTTCTTTCTTCCAACGGGTTAGCAAAGCAAATAAAGTACGAGTGGTGGTGGGGGTGGTTTTACGTGAGTAGAAAAGAGACAGAGAAGTGGAAAAGCCACCACCACTACTACCAACCACCAACCAACACCAATACCACACTAGGATAACATATATATAATACTACTACTACTGCAACTAGGATATCCGAGTGAACTCACATGGTTAGAGTGTTTCGTATAGTTTCGTATTAGTTTAGAGACACACACGTATACACACACACACACACACACAAATATACAAACGTTGACTATAAATGTATTTTCTTGTACTTTTAAACAGTGAATCACACGTTGCACCCAACGATGACGTGAAACTTCTACTCAGGAAAAGGTCATACGTGAACGCGTAAATGTGTGAAGGAAGAAGATTTTTCTCCTCTCACTATCCTCCCCCTTTCCTCCTGCCATCCCCCCCCCCCGGTTTTATCTTTCTATCTAGCGTCAAGAGATAGAGGATAGGAAAAGATGAGATTCTTATTGGAATAATGTGGAAAGCTGACAAGGAATGGTGGGTTAATGTCATATATTTTTTTATTTTATATTCAGTTGCTCAACTCGCAGTTCTTTTTGAAAGGGTGGGAGGCAGGGGGGGGATGGGGTGGGTCAGGTAGAAGCCAGGTTTTGCACGAAGAACGCGACTCGAATAAATATAATTGAATGATGTATATGCTTGCGTGTTGTAGAAATTTGTCTGTCGTATATCTGATGCATATAGGATAAAAACGAGGATAGACAGAATTGGCAGGKGAATAAGAAAAAAAAAAAAAATAAAAAACTAATATCGAGTATAGAGAAAGGAAAAAATTTATAACGTTCTCAAAGTATTGTCACTTGTTGTTTCTTTTGTTTTTTTTTTTTGTTTTTAATATAAAGAAACGTATCGACTAACCATGAAAATTGTTTATGTTTTATTTTGTTAAATGAATTTATCAATTTCTTAACAAATTACAATTTCGTACGTAAGGAAATAAATTGACAAGTTATTTTAACGAATGTATTTTCATTGTTTAATGTTTATTTATTTATAATATTTTATTTATTTATATATTGAATTGTTTTGAAAGTACGTGCCGATTTTGACGGAAGATGAAAGATGCAACCCATTTAAGTTTTTTTTTTTATTATATATATTTATTACATAATAAATATAACTATATGTATATATAATTATAAAAATAATATAATAATAAATAATAAATATAATATAATATAATAAGTTTAAAATTTCGTGCTTCAGAACGAAACGAACAGATATTTTTATTATCGAATACAGAAAAATGTAAAGGACTTGTATACATTGATAAAGTGATTAGTATCATAATTGATAATATTATTTACTTGTAAATAACAAAAAGAACAAAACAAAAAAATAGTATATACAAATTTATCAATTATATTTTTAATTAAATCAATTCAATATAATATTAATGTTAATTCAATGTTTTAATTAATAACATTCAATATCTACAAAATTAATTCAATTTTATTTCAACGTAATATGAAATTCATTTAGTGCTTAATTAATCGTTTGAAATATCTCGAAACATTAATATATATATATATATATATATATGTATGATTTAACATTCATAATTATAATGTACAAAAATATATTTTATTATAAAAAAAAATATATATAAATTTATATAAAATCCAAATTGTAATTTATAATCATATTATATATTAATATAAATTTATTATTATTATTATTATTATTATTAATTGGCATTAGGAACTCGGAAGTTCATTGCCGCAAATACGAAATCCCGCCATTGTTAAATATAATTAATTAAATTCTATGTATTAATAAATTATATTAATATATAATTATAATTAATATAATTATATTAATAATAAATAATTATATTCTATATTAATAAATTAATAAATACAATTAATATTAATTATTATAAACAAAAATCATATTATCGCAATACTGTAAAAATACAAACTATTATACAAATATTAGTTAAACAATTTATAAATAATATTATAACGAAACCGTGTGTTGTATTAACATTCCCACAACTTATGAATCGTTTATAACAAAACCATGTTATAGGATTCCCCTTTGTATTGAAAGGGTTACTTGTATAATAAACAATAGGTAAATCGTAGCTGTAGTTTGTAAAGAGAAAGAGAAAGAGAGAGAGAGAGAAAATAGCAGACTTTGCTACTTAATATTAATTATGGGTTTTGCAAAGGTAAACTGGCCCAACCTGGAGCTTTTGCTTTCTCGAGGGAACCAGTGGTGCATTTTGCGTCATGGAATACAAGCTGTTTCACGCTTCATAGATTTACCTCGGAGTTCAAACTCAGACCCTCGACCCGGATCTGCTACTACCTTCCTAATGGACTAACGAGTGTGACTCGTAGTACGTCCTAATTATCTAATTACCTACATTCGTGTGTCCCTTTTTTTGTTCTCGGTTAGTTTACTTTAAAAGAAAGATTGTATTATACTAGATAAGTATGAATCCGAGTATCTTATTGGTCGATATTTTACTTGTTTGTGGTATTATTTTCTAAAGAGACTATTTAATTTCCAATTTTTATTATCATAATCAAAAAATATGTGTATAACACATTAAACCATTTTAATGGTTTGCTTAAACTGTTCAAAATTGTGACACTCGTACACGTGTGTTATGATATTTTTAATCATAGAAACAAATTACAAATCTTAAATGTGTTTTTCTTACCACGAGTCTCACACGTGATGTTCATGATTGGTGTATTTTACTTTTCACGAGTCTCCCTTGTGATTTTCGTATCTTAATATGATTTATTATTATTGCATCACGTTTCTTATTCGTGATTTTCATGTTTTTTTTTTCTTATCTTACGTGTCTCACTCGTACAACGAGTTAAATAAATTTTCAAGTCTTCGTGTTGGAAAGTGTTGAAATAGTTAGAGTACTAGAAACGTAAAAGACGATAGAGTATCGAAGATGAACATGGCACGTATGCGTACGTCCGAACTTTAAATCAAAAGTAACCCGACAAATCTCATGGGGGGGTTGGTTTGTAAACTTTTGATCCTGTTTCCAACCACGTGTGAAACAACATCGTTCCGATATTATATTTCTTTCAAGTTTCTCTAAGAAGTATTGCACAGTATTATCTTTTCACGATATTGATTTTTAATAGTTGAACTAGAAATGGCCGTATATATATATATATATATATTTATATGTATATGTATATGTTCAAGCTTTTAATTAGTTTCTTTCTTTTTATTTCCCACGCGTCCTCTATACGTTACAAGAGTACACACACACACATACACATTCGTTCACTTATTTTCAACTATGGGCATAATTTTTACGATAATATTATCTTGNCAACATCGTTCCGATATTATATTTCTTTCAAGTTTCTCTAAGAAGTATTGCACAGTATTATCTTTTCACGATATTGATTTTTAATAGTTGAACTATATATGTATATATATATATATATATATATATATATATATATATATATACGCCCTCACAAATATATATATATAATAATTATTTATAAAGAAAAATAAATAAAGTTCATTTATTTGTATTGTTTTATTTATTTTTTAACACTACATTTTTTTATAGACTTACCCAATTTAATTTATTATATATATATATATCAATTTGATTACTATCTTTATATATATATAAAATCAGTGTTATAATGTTTGTCCACTAATAACTCTGAAATTAGTTGACCAATTTTAATGAATTTCTTTTTATTTTGTGTGATTTTTTTCAACTTAAAATATAGGATAGTTTTTATCACGATTATTTGTTATTTTTACATAACTTAACCTTTCTTTTTATATTTTTTCCTTCATTGTTATTTTATGTATTTCATTGTAATTGTAGTATTATTTTGTTTGTTAAAATTTACTAAACTTTTCCAACTTAAAATACAAAATGGTTTTTTATCGCGTTTATTTTTTATTTTTTATCGCTATTTTAAAGATTATTTAAAGGTTATCTCTTGGTCTTTAGGTACTGTTAACTTTCAATAGATGGTGCTGTATTACAATTCAATTATTTCACGTTTTATTAAAGTACTAACGCATTATCACCGTGCACACTATTAAAATCTCGTCATTGTTAACCATCAGAAATAGTAGAAGATGAAGAAGAAGATGATGAAGATGAACTTTTGGTGTTAATTGTGCCCCATTGCATCTCTTTCACCCATGGCTTCAGGGAATCGATGAAAGGGGAACCTAGCAAAGAAAAAAAAAAGGGCTCGAGAAAAGGGACTATTGCGATCAATTAATTCACTCTCTTTCTTTCTTGGTTCCACCATTTATAAACGCACTCGTTCTCTTTTGTCCCAGTCCACGTGGTATGGGGTTATGTGAGAGTGTGAGAGTTAGGGGAAGTTTCGACGCATACAAAAAATAAATAAAACACCCTTTTTAATTTCTTTCTCTTGTAATCTATCCATCCTATCTTCGATCATTCTTTTCTTACCCTAATGGTGGGGGTAACAATATTTATATTATGGGAATACTCCATTAATCCTGTTAATATCTTATCCCACCTTCAACCTGCTGCTACCTCAAGATAGAAACTCTAGTGGTGGGGGTAACAACATTTTTATTATAGGGATACTCCATTAATCCTTTTAATATCTTATCCTACCCCCACCCCTAACTCCACCAACCCAGCTACCTTTAGAAGAGAGAAAACTGAAAATTCGTGGATCCTTTATCGCGAGTAGTTGAAAGAGATCGACCGAACAAAAACAAGCTTGGATGTGAAAGAAAAAAAGAATGAAAATAAAAAAGGTACGGGGGCTAGAAAAATGTACGATGAAGCAGAATGGGGAGGGGATGATATGATGAAACGCCTTCCATCATTTACCAAAAACCCTGGGATGCCTCTAGTCGTGAAACAGAAAGGGAGAGAAAGAAGAACACACCAGTTGGATCAACAAACAGATTAATCTGCGTTACGTTTTGGACGTGTCCTTTCCGCGCTCGAGTTACAGCCATGGCCTCGAGTAAAAAGGGAAAAAGAATTTGCCAGTGAAAGGGGGAGAGAGGAGGAGAAAATTGTCCGAGTGAGTGGTGGTTGGTTGGTTGTGTTGTTGTATTGGTGGTAGTCGTAGTGGTGGTAGTTGTGGTGGTACACTGGGAATACATGCATGGAGTAGGGACAATTTTATTCTCTTGGGAGATGGGGGTAAAGCTGGGTGTATGGGGGGGGGGGAGTGGGGTTATATATATCAAAACACAAAACATATAAAATATTCTTGTCTTTTGACCAATCACTCTATTCCTCTCTCTCTTTCTCTTTTTATTTTGTTTCTTTCTTTTTCTCTTGACCCAGTCATTGCACTCTGCTTCATTTTTTTTTTTTTTTATTCTCCGTTGAATTCAAACTATATAGCTGACATTTAAAATATATTATTTATACATGTATTTGTGTGGATTTGTGTATATATGTATATTAAATAAAAATTGTAGTATTGTCCGGTTATAGTTTGTTCCGCATAAGTCAGGAAGCCTTCCGGCTTAACCGGTCATCCCAAATGTAATCGAATTCAGCGCTTTCCAACAATAATTCGGCGATACACTATGGTAATTTTCAGTAACGCTATTGAATAATTCATTAACGTACGTGCTTTAGCATATTACGCGAGATTACTGTTGGGAGTTGAAATTTAAATCGTTAGGTCGAAACGATTATAATCCGTGAGAATGCTGAGATAAGTACGGAAACGTCTCTCTCTCTCTCTCACTCTCTCTAGCTCTCTCCCTTATATACATACACTCTATATGTATATATCTATCTATCTTTATCATGTTATACTTATTATGATAAGTAGTATAACATAATAAATATGTTATCAAATTTCCTTTCGAATCATTTTCAAATAAAAATGTGAATAAATATCATTTGAAAGTAATATACTCTAATCTACTAGTGTTTTTTTTTTTTTTTTTAATCATTTTGTAATAATAAACACTTTGTTGCAAATTTATTAAGAATGAGACCTAAAAAGAAAGAAACTTAATTTATAATAAATTATATTTATTTATATATATATATATAACATATTTATTATGTATTATTTATAATATATTTATATTACGTTATTTTATTTATTATAAATTAAGATATTATTTTCAAAATTCCCTTCGAATAAATATAATCACTATTTTCTACCCATTCAAACATAATTAGTATCTTTTCAATTATTTCCAATAATTAACAATTTATACCAAATTTATTAAGAATGAGACCCGTAATAATACGAAAGAAACAAACAGACATACAAACAACCAACCAGCCAGACGAAAAGAGAAACAGAGAGTGAGAGAAAGAGAAATAGAATAGGAAAGGAAAATCGTGAACCTTAAAGGGCAAGAGAGAAGTGGATGAGAGAATATATAGGTTGTTTTCGTGCTAACCTAATTTGGTCCTCATCGAGGATACAAACCCGTTTAAGCTAGGCGCTTGCTCCTACTCTCGGTCGTCGCGACTGCAGACTGTGAGTTTGTGGGATGAAAGGGGGTGCTGAAGTGAGTTGAACGGGGTGAGACGAGGTTCGAGAACTGGAAAGGAGAATGGTGTGGAGGGTTGGAGAGGGGGTTGGTGACTCCATTTCCAGAGACTGGCGCGCGGTCGAGAGTGAATTATCGTCTCCCAACTCAACCCTCTAACCCCTCAACCCCCTTTTTCTCGTTGCACCTTTCTCCCCCACCTCTCTTTCTGCCCTATTCCCATTTCTCTTCATCCCCTACTCTTCCAACCCTTGCTCTACGAACTCTCAGCTCGCGATGCGACGTCAACGCAACACCTCGACAGAACCGTGTGCCGTTTTTTTTTTATGTTTTTTTTTCTTTTTTTTTTTCATTTTACTTTCTTTTTCTTTTGAAAGAAGAGAAGAAAAAAGGGAGGAAAAAAAAATTGGAGGGTAGGAAGAAAAACGCGTACGTACGCAAAGTGAAACGCGGGGTAGCTGGGTTTAGCTTCTCTTCTTGCGAACTCACTCGACACTTCCTTTTTTCTTTCCTTTTTTTTCTTCTTCTTCTTTTTTTCTATTTCTTCATTTTCTTTTTCTCACCTATAATATAATATGTCGATCGATAATCAAAGAGTATTTTGTTATTTGTTCCCCTTATTTTGCCAATATCTTGGCATGATTCTAATTAAGGAAAAATATGTTTGTGTTTATTTGTATGTTTGCATATTTGTATGTTAGTATGTAGTGTGTTCGTATGCTTGTATGTTTGTGGGTTGTGTGTTATTTTGTTTTTTATACATAGTTTACCTGTAACTCGAGAACCGTGGTTGATATTTAACAAGAAATGTTGTTCAACCAATTAATAATCACCTTCTTTTCACCACCCCGTAATAGTGTGGTGCTAAGTAGTAAACTAGAATAAAAATAATTTGACATTTTTCTTCCCAAGTTGTCTATTTTTATTTGTTTGTTTTTTTTTTTCAGGAAATAAGGGTGAAAAGTTTGAAAAATTTTTTCGCACATTCGTCGTTGTTTCTACGCGCAGGCAGCAATACTTTTTTGTTATTTTTTGTTATTTTTTTTTTTTTTTTTAAGTGTTATAACGATCTTCCAGAGATCCGGAAGAATTTTTACGAAACAAGAAAGAAAGAAAGAAAGAAAGAAAAAAAAAAAGTAAAGCAAAAAATAAAAATGAAGAATTGAAATGAGTTTTCGCACGCATATGCGAAACGTTTTTACGTTCTTTTCTTCCATTTTGTTTTTTTGTTCCTTATTTTTTTTTTTTTTTTTAAATAGAAACAACTCGCAGGCTCGACAGGACATACAAAGATTTTGTTCTCTTTCCCCTCTTCCTCTCCCACTTCCTCACCATAGGTTGATGACGATCCTTCCAACCCTAACGAGGAGGATGAAATTCGTAAAAAAAAAAGTTTTCCTATTTTTCTTTTTTTTTTCTTTTTTTTTTCTTAGCAACGCCCTCGGCAAACGGAACTCTCTCCCGTTTTTTGCTTTCTTTCTTTTTTCTTTTTCTTTTTTTTTGTTTGTTTGTTTGTTTGTTTGTTACGCAGGGAGTAAAACTGGAAACGCGGAAACGTCGTTACTGCGTCCTCGAGTTGTGTCGAGTTGTCGAGTTTCCGATTTTTCCTAAACTCCCTTTTTCTGCTTCGCACACATATTTACTTTTAGGTACGTACGTCTCTTGCAAAAAAATATGCCGTCTACCGAGTTTGCTTTCTTTCTTTTATTTTCTTTTTCTTTTTTTTTTTTTCTTCTTCTTCACTCCGGTTTATCTCGAACTATTCGTTTAAAACGTAAGTTGCAAAACGTAGAACGACCATTTTACAAAAAAGTTCATTTAATATGTAAGAATATTTTTCCTTAAGCCATTCTTTATTATATTTCCGTGATAAACGTGATTTAAATAAAACAAAACAAAAAAAAAACAAAACAAAAAAAGAAATTAAACGGTGTTGGAAGGAGTGATTGGAATGAGTGAAATTAAGGGAAAAAAAATCACCAAATTTTTTTTTTCACGAATATCGACGAGAGTTTTGGACGATTGCAGTTAAAAACAAAAAAATTCGTGAATCGTTGAAAAATTAAATTCGTCAAAATCCAATGTATGTGTGTGTCTCTGTATATGTGTGTGTAATAACCTCTGAAAATCGGGTCAACCGAATAGTAGTATTAAAGTTGAATTTAGTGAGTACTATAGTGAAATAAAAAATGAGACCGAACGAACGAACGAACGAACGAATGAACGAAGAATGGGATGGTACAAAAGCGGTGCTAGTACCGTCACAAGGGGTGAAAGAGAGGGATGAAGGGAAGGGATGAG
Organism: Polistes dominula; assembly: GCF_001465965.1. Next base: position 1,256,200 of record NW_015148994.1, on the reverse strand, counting down.
GAAGAGGAGGAAGAGGAGGAGACTGGCAGAAATTCAAACGTTGCAATTTCTGACGCATCGGCGTCAGGATTTCGTTGCAACCGTTGTGTGTTGCATTCCATTGGTTGGTTTGCTACATTTCTCCTTCCTTCCGTTGTTTTTGGTATTAGTGGTGGTTATGGTGATGGTTGTATGGGTAGTGGTGCCACGTCACGTTTGTTCTCCTTTCGATTCTATATTTTCTTCGATTTATAGAACACAAAAGTAAGACAAAAGTCAAAAAATTTACGGTCGCGTGTTGGATGCACTTTGCAACTGCATTGCAACTAGTAGATCGAGAAAAATATCGAAAATAATTCATCGTAGAAGAAACTAGGGATGGGAGGGTTGAGGAACGGGAGGAAGATGAATCTTTTCTCTTATCCTGTCTTCTTACGTGCTCACCACGATTCCTTTTTACGAGTGATCAAACTTTCAAATCTTTTTTTTTTCAAAATGGGAAAGATTTAGAAGACGAATTTCACTTTCATCGGTTTTTCTTTTTAAGTTATTGTTTTGTTTTTCTTTTTTCTTTTTTTCTCTCTAAAAAATATAATACATTATCTACATTAGTTAGTTTTTAGTTGAATTTAACTCTTGTGAATGTTGTGAGCTCATACATGCGTCTAATAAATACAATCCAAGTGTATTAAAGACAAGTATATTTAACATTAAGAGAAATTAGTTTTGTTATCTTGCTATTGCAATAGTTAAGTGAGTTTTGTATTCAATGGGTTAAGAAGTTAGGATACAACTTATAGTTCTTAGCTTTCTTTATTTATTACATTATTATTATATATTATAGTATTATATTATTATATTTTATTATAATATTTATCATTATATTGGTATATTATATTATTATATTACACTTTTATATTAGTATATTATATTATTATATATACGAATATTCCATACTATTTTCCATAAACTTTTTAGACATTAACATGTTACAATACAACTTATAATTCTTACCTTTCTCTTCTCACTATATATATATATATATATATATATATATATAGTATTTATTACTTTCTTATATTACTGTATGTATATAAATGTATATAGAGATATTCCATACTGTTTTCCACACAAACTTTCTGGACATAATAATAAAGTTTTAAAGTCCTCGAGACTTCATTCAAAATTCATGATTAAACTTCGAATCCGAGAAGACCATAGGATGATGCACACCACTTTTCCGATTAACTTTGCCCTCGTTGTTTCACGCTTCGTTTCAATCCCGACTACGACCAGGACGAGGATGAGGACGACGAGGACGAGGACAACCATTTTGCGTATTCCAGGGTAAATACGCGATGATATTTACGCGCGTGTCGTTTCAATCTTTCCACCAGAACGCTTTGCTCTCTCTCTCTCTCCCTCTCTCTCTCTCTCTTTCTCTCTCAATCTTTCCTTCCCTCTTCCTCCTCCTCCTCCTCTTCATAGATGAAGGATCAAAAATTTGTCAATTTACAAATCAAATTTACTCATTCAAATATCGTAAGACACACATTATCGTTTTTAAAGCAACTACATCAAATTGCAACTACAACAATTTATTTGTTTATTTATATAAATAGATCACACGTGTTAGAAGTGAAACCTTTAAAAAACTAAGTTTCGAGATAATGCAGAATATCAGGTGTAGGATAATTGTAGGGTTTATTTGTTATAATATTATTATTGTAATATTATTATATTATTGTTACCACATACAAAAATTATTTTACGTTTTATTAACATATAATACATTACATATTACAAAAACCCTAGTTTATATATAAGAAATATAATGTCTATACAAAGTATTGTCAGTGCTATTACTACTTAGTACTAGTATTCAAGTACTTATACTACACGTTATACTACACTTATCCTATACTAAGTTAATAGTGCTTATACTAACCAGAACTAATAGTACAACATAGTATACTAGTACTATTAGTACTTACTATACTTAGTATACTAGTATACTAGTACACTAAGTAATACTAGTATACGCGTTTCGCACTAGACGTTATTATATTATTCATTATATTATTATATCATCATTATATTATATATCATCAAAATATATATATATTAACCATTTATCATTCATCATTCATAATCATCATTCATCATTCATCATTYAACATTCAACATTCATCATGATCGTAAAAGAGTCTCATAAACGAGCTTCGTAAAAGAGACTTTAAATTCATACTTTGATTGAACATAAGAAATGAAAATAAATATATAATATATTATTTTTATTCTTCATAAGAAGAAAATAATAATTACAAATCTATGCAATTTCATGTCATTGCAATTAATCTAATTCAAAAACGAAGAGAGAAAAAGAGAGAAGAATCAATGAAAAAAAATAAGAAACGCTAGTCAAGTAAATTTTGCAAAAGGGGAACGTGCACATTACGAGATTATTATTTTTTCATAAACGAACATTACACAGGGCCACGATACACTCTTTCTTTTTTTTTTATGTGTTTATCCAATGACTGAGAGTGTGTAATAATACTAGTAATAGTAGTGGTTCGTTCGCGAGATGGAATCGATTTATCGTCGATACAATAACGTGTATTATTATTACATTATCTCACCTAAATTGCACGACCAAAAGGTACTATATTGAAACCGTTCATACTACTAATATCGATTGTTTGTTCTAAAAAAAAAAAAAAAACGCAAATGCAAAAGCAAAAACAAAAGCAATTACAATATGAATATTGTACACGACTAAATTGGCTTATTTCTTGTTTTTTTTTTTTTCTGTTATTTCCTTTTTAATTTTCTTTACTACGAAACTGCGTATATTGCATTGGTAAATAAAAAGCACGGTGAGCACGCGATTTTTCTGAAAAAAAAAATTAAAATTAAAAAATCTTATTATAAAATTGTTTAGGTTACAATGTTATATATATATACAATATAATATTTAAAATTATTTATTCGATAAATAATCATTTATCGAATTTTTTTTGCATTTTCGTATTATGGATGGTAATGTGTTAATATTATGATATTTTGTACAAATGTATGTATTCTTTAAAATATAAAACCTTGGCACCCAAGGAAAAGAAGACGTTCTAAATAAATCTGGCAGTCGATTGATTAACATTATTAACGTACATATGTATTTGAAAATACATATAATCGATGACGAATATTATTTGATTATTTTTAAATTTACAAATTCGCATGAGTTACACATTATTCTCATTTAAATGATTTTCATTAAAAACAAACGTCTGAAATGTTCAATTATTAATATTTCGTTTAATTTTATTACCAACAACACCACCACCACCACCACTACTACTACTACTACTACTACTACTACTACTACTACTTTATATTAACAAGCCCTTAGTTCATACGAATGTTTTACGATTACTTCGATCATCGAACTGTAAGTATTAGTCAAGTTTTACAGAGCGTGCTTTAAAACGAAAACTCGTTTTATATGAAATTTTTTTCCTCCTTTCATTCGAACAGTTTTTTAGTCTTTGTTTTTTCATGTTTTTTTTTAATTTTAATTTTTTTTTTTTTCACATTTTCTCTCTCTCTCTCACTTAGTCTCACTCTGTCTCTCTCAATCACATTCTATGTTTTATTACCTTTTTGAAGTAGGTCGCACGAATCGACGAGGGGTTAGGGGTAGGTGTAGGGAGTGGTAGAAGGGGGTGTATGGGGGTACGAACTAAGCGAGAATTTAAAACGCATCGATCCGTTTTCAATTCCGATTGCTAATACTCGAAGTACGAACAGACCATAGCAATATCTGTTAATTAGTTATATTCGTATGAAATTCACAACGAATAACTTCTAACGATCATTGGTTATACAGTAATACTAGTAATAATAGTAGTAGTACTAGTAGTAGTATTACATTTTGATATATATATGCCAACTAATAAAAAGTGAGCTCGAGTGATTGTTCAACGATAAACGAGTATTTCGAATATAAACAAACAAACAAAAGTACATTAATAAAAAACAAAATAAAAAATATGTAAAAATAAAACAGGAAGAGAGGTTTTAGGGGGGGGGGGAAATTATCATTCACCAAAAAATAATGGAATGCATTAGAAGAAAAAAAAGAAATAATAAATAAAAATAAAAAAAAGGGTGAGTTCTGGGTGCCCATGGCTGGAAATTAAATGACATAGGAAAATCAGATGGTATAGGCAAACACGGCGCTTACGTAATGCCACAAATGCAAGCAATTTCACGGGAAACGATTTTCGAACCGATCAAATTCACCCCCTTACTCTTTAACCCCTGCCATCATCCCCCACTACCATCTCCACCACCTCATTTCGATCCTACGTTACGTTGTTCACGAGTTACAAAGCAATTACAGTCGATTCTCGCGTCTCTGATTTGCCCAAACGAACAACCTCACCCTCGCATTTTTAACCCTCATCCTCTCCCCTATCTCCTCCCATGCCGCTCTTTCTTTCCCACGTTCTCGCAAAAAATATTTCGTCAATTTATTTTTCGTAGTAAATTCGACGATGAAAAATGTGTTCCATTATTTCATACACGTCATCCCTATTACAATCTTCTAATCGTTCATTTCCATTTCGTTCGAGAGGGTTGGTTAGGTAACTTCCTAAGAAATCAGTCGTTGTCAAATCTTTTCATAAGGTGTGTGTATTTGTGTGTATTTTTATGTGTTTGTATATGTGTGTACGTGTTCAAAAATGTTGAGAAAAGTTTCTCTCTAAGCGAAATGTAAAATGATTTTACGTTTTACGAACACGCTCAAGGCTATTTCGAAAAATATTTTTACGTAAAAATGTAAAAATGTAGAAAAGGAGGTGGAAGAAGAGGAAAAGAAGGTGGAGGGGGAAGTGTCATCGTGAATTCGGAACCTTTGGAACATAGTTTGTTGTATCTCGAGTGTGTCACATCGAAAGGAAAGATTTTTACAAAAAGATTTTTATCGTTTTATCTTCATCGAATTTATATCGATCAAAAATTGACAACAGTATGGAGAAGAATTTGTTTTGTTTCCTTTTTTTTTCATTTTCTTCTTTTCCTTTCTTTTCTTTTTATTCCCATTTTGTGGTAACAGCTGATAAATACGTTCGAGTTTTTGGAGAGGCAAAAAAACGTTATTTCGATATACCAAAAGGGTCAACGGATATTAGATATTAACTTGGAGTATCTACGTTGACCCACTTTCAAATGTATTTTTTTATTTCTTTTTTATTTTTTTTTGTTTTTTTTTTGTTTTTTTTTTGTCGTTTTCCAATTATCATCACACATCGATAACAATATGTATATATATAATGTTAAATATAAAATATATAATTATAATTTAATATTATATATATTCTTACATAAATATTCTAAGAATAATATTTAATATAATTAATATATAAATAATAATATATATATTATATTATAATAATATATAAATAATAATAATAATATATATATCTTATAACAAATAATTTTATAACTGCATATTGCACTAAGATTAAACATTTAAATTATATAACTAACAATAAGTAACAAATTGTTCATTCAAAGACATATACACATAAATCGTTCTTTTACTTTTCATATCCCATCTTCCAACACATACTTATCGTTAAAATCATTCCAATAAATGCATACATACATATATATTCATACATAACACAAGCAACTCACACATATACACATATACGCATTTTATATACCAACATTTGTGAATCAAAACGAATTTGATCAACCATGAATGCTATTTCCTATATACGTCTAGATTTTTTTTTTATTTTATCATAAATGGCATAAATGGCACCCCTAATCAACGAATGATCGTTAAATTTCACGTTGTTCATTCGAACGAATGAACATTTCGTTTCCCCCCCCCCTAGGAAAAAAATCGGTGAATTACTTTGATCCTTTCTACAATTTCCCGAATGCGTGATTTTATATTTAAATTCATCCCGCCACCTCATCCACCTCCTCCTCCTCCTCCCCCTGCCTCTTCCCCACGCTCGGCGACGGCATCAAAAATAAACTCCCGGGACGAAGTTGCCTAGTGTTTTATCGTGATTAAATGTCAACATGGCTGACGCTGCGATATCGCGTTATCTAACATTTTTTGTTTTTTGTTTTTCTTCCCTTCTTTTTTTTTTTTACAGTTATCAGTTCGGCTCGCGCACACGCCAGTTCTACAAAGTCAATAGAAACCTCCTCCCCCTCTCCTGCACCACTACCCCTACCACCATCCGTTAAGACCCCCCACTCCCTGCCAATAGTCGACGAAACATTTTTCTCTCTTGGACTCTGCTTGCTTGGGTTTTTATTTCTTTTCTTTTCTTTTTTTTATCTTTTTCTTTTTTTGCATTGTGTTGTTTGTGCTTGCACTAGAAAGAAAGAAAGAGAAAGGAAAAGAATAGAAATGAAAAAAAAAAATCAACAAAAAAGCACTTGGAGTGCTGGTCGAGCAAAGTGCTTCTCGAATTATTAACTTTACGCGAAGTTGTCCTCTCTTTCTCTCTCTCTCTCTCTCTCTCTCTCTCTCTCTCTCTCTCTCTTCCTCTTTTTGTCTATTCTTTTTTTAGTTTTTTTCTTTTTCTATCTAGGAATATATATTTTTATTCTTTCTAAGTAACTTTTTTGTTGTTTGCAATAAATTTTATTAGTTATTATGTTGTGTGTGTCAAATAATCGCAATTTTGTAATTTTGTAAAAATCTGAAAGTTATGTAAATTTGTTTTATTTTTTTTTTTAATTTTCCATTGATATTAAAAAAATATATATATATAATTTGAAATGTATAATATTTAAAAATGACATATTACTTTCCTATCCCCATAACATATCAATCAACGGGAAGAAAAAGAGAAAATTAAAAAAAAAACACACAGTCAAACTAATAATAAAACTATTTTGTCCCATGCAAAAAAGAAAAAAATATTCAACCACTCGAAGTATTAAAAGAAAGAGTTCATATTTAACCTTCCATAGAAAATAGTTACCTAATTTTTATTTTATATAAATAGTTTACCTAATTATACAATAAAAAATACCATACCTAACCTAACTATAGAAAATAGTTGCTAAAATACTTGAAGAAATATCCGTAGAAATATTCAATGTAAAAAAAAAAAAAAAAAAGAAAAGAAAAATAACGTTCGAAAAATTCCAAAGTATCGGAGACTTTGTATTTACTATGTTTCCGGGAAGAAAAAAACATATATTACATAGAGTTTCGCGTACGAATACAATTACTATACATATATATATATATATATAATACTTCCTGTTCGTTCGTTCTCAAACCCCGTAGAAGTTCGAATTCTCGCAAGGGAGCATATAAAGAAAAAGTTAGCCGACGTTGCGAGAGATATAATTTACGATGAAATTATGCTCCCTACTATCCCCCACCACTTTCCCAGATTCCCCCACCATCGACAAATCGACTATAAAATTCTGCGCTAGGATTTTAAGCGAGTAACTTGCGCCACGTTAAAAATCTCGGAATGCTTTTAAAACTTTGCGACATCGTGCGTCTGGAACTCAAACCCCTTCTCTAACCCCCTTACTACCCTTCTTCACCACCACCACCACCACCACCACCACCATAACCACCCACTGACGCACACCTTCTTTTCGTTGCAGACCGAAACGGTAATAACGAAGAAAACTTTAAATCCTCGAAAATCATTCCATCGAATTGAAAAAAACTTTATCTTCCCGTTCATCGTTAATTAACTTTGATTCGGCTTGAGAGAGAGAGAGGGAGAGTGGGGGGGTGAGTGAAAGGGTGAAAGGTTGATGGAAAAAGGATAAGGAGAGTGGTTTTTTCCTTCTCATTGCATCTGTAAAAAGTACGAGTACGATACTCGTACTAATTTCAACTTACAATCACGGATAAAACACACCCTCTTTTTCGTACTTGCTAAACTTTTATACCTTTTGCTTGATTATAACGAATGGTAGATTTTTTTTTCTTTTCTTTTTCACCTTCTCGAATAGTCTTAGTGGTATTGGTCACGTGTATAAAGCAAATTTAAATCCCTACCATACCCTTACAATTGAGAGAAACTCTCAACATTGCTCATCCTCATCCCTCTTCTTCTTCTTCTTCTTCTTCTTTTGATTTTGTTTTGTTTTGTTTTGTTTTTGTATCTACGAGTATTTCAACTAACCATAAACACCAAATTCCAAACGAAACGAACGATTTTTAACTCTGCCACGAGAAATAACTAAACTTTCGAAACCCCGTTACTTCTTCACTCACCATATTCAAACGGAAAAAGTTAGTTAGGAACTGATCGTTCAACCGTAAAAAATCAAAAGTGAAGTAAACCTTTAACATTCGCATCTCGTAGATTATTAAATGTTAGTTTGTTTGAAGGAAAAAAAAAAGTATTGTTATGGAAAAAGGTGTATCTATTGTAAATTGTAATAAAAATATTATTCTTTTGTTAGAACTTTGTTCTGTTCCACATATATATATATATATGTGCCAATAATTATGAAAGTGATCTAATTGTAAATCAAAAAAATTAAAATAAATGAATTTATCAAATTTTTTACATGACGTTATTTTAAACTAAATTATTGCAATGTAATTTTTACTATATTGTCAAAAATGAATCATCAAATAGTGTTTGTTATTTTAATATTATATAAAATTTCATTTAGTGTTCAAATATATATTTGTATAATATAAATATAAAATATAATATAATATAAATATAATAAAATTTAATATAATATAAAGAATAATATATTTAAATATTAAAATAATATAATATAATATAAATATAATAAAATATAATATAATATAACATAATAATAATCGAAAATAATATAAAAAGCAAAATAAGGTTATGTCGTACGTAAATCTGAAAAAAAAAACGTGAAATAATTGAATTGTAATACAACCTCCACCTATTGAAAACTTCCAATACCTAAATACCTAGATAACCTTTAAATAATAAATCTTTAAATTAGCAATAAAAAAATAAAAAAAATCACACGCAATAAAAAAAAAATTTCATTAAAATCGTTTCACTAATTTCGAACTTCATTCCAAATCAACAAATGTGGCATTAAATTTTCATAGAAACAGAAATATATGACTTAAGTCACTTTTATAATTATATGCCACACAATATAATAAATAATATAAGATAAAAATGATTCCTAAAAATAAATTAGAACTTATGGTTAGTTAGGAATTATTGATCGGTCTCAGACAGTTTTGTACATACACGACCAGTGAGATAAACTCGAATTTAGGGTTAGTTGTTGTTGTTGTTGTTGTTGTTGTTGTTGTTGTAGTTAGTAAATATATTTGCAGTTTGTGCGATTGCAAACGGACGACGTCTAAACACAATTAACAAACTTTGTCATGTGTATATAGGAGATGGGAATAAGCTTCGAATTTACTCGGAAACCTGTTGCCTTGAAGAGTTACTTGACTTTACCTTATCTACGAATCACACCCCCGTCTTTCGACACCTTGCACGAGTCCTGTTCGTGCTTTGCTAGTTTTGCACGGTTAAAACTTCCTTTTAACAAGAGTCTTGTGTCTACTGTAAAATCTTTTATCTGTAAATACTTTTTCTTTTCTTTTCTTTTCTTTTCTTTTCTTTTCTTTTCTTTTCTTTTCTTTTCTTTTCTTTTCTTTTCTTATTGTATTAAGACGAATAATAGAAAAATTTGAAAGAGAATATATACAGTTATACAGTAATTTTCATATAACATGATAAATAAGTTCTTAGAAACTGTTATATTAAGTAAAACCATGTTATATGAGAACCAGAATTTATTTTAATGTAATTGTATTTTGAATTATGTTAAGCAATTATTGTATTATTCAGTGCTGTAAAAATACAATGCTGTAAAAAAAGTTTCCCTAGTAAAAACCGTATTATAAGAGGCCTTGAATTTATTATTATTTTAAAAGTAATTTGATTTTTTTTAAATATATTCAGCAACAATTGTATTATCCAGTACCTGTAAAAATACAGTGTCATATAAAAGATTCTTCTCGTAATTTATGAATTGTGGCTCTATGAGATCCTAAATTCAAGATTTTAGGATAATTCAATTTTTGAAATATATTAAACAAAGTCATATTATTCAGTGTTATATATAAAACAATGTTGTGCATGAAGATTTCTCGTAAATTATTTTTTTGAAAATCGTGTTATATGAAGAATCCGTGTTACAGCAAGACCGTGTTACCTGTATTCTCTCACGTATGAATCGCATTTATCTTTATTCCGGTTACGTACGTATATATATATATATATACATAGGAGAAAAAAATACGCACACCGGTAATTGGCTCTGAATTGTTTCTTTTTTCCTCTGGAATACGTAAATATTGTGTTGGGAGGATTCGCGAAACACGGTCAGAGAGAAAAAGAGAGTGAAAGAGAAAGAGAGACAGAGAGAGAGAGAGAGAGAGAAAGAGAGAGAGAGAGAGCTTCAGTGGCCTAGCTGCTAGTAGCCCGGTGCTTTGTTAATTTTGCAAACTTATTCCCCATGTGTGTTTCGTTGTGTTTGTGTATATGCGAATAGAACATATACGAAAGCGAATACGAGCGAGCGCTTTATTAATCATTTTTGCCTCGGTGAAAAATTGAATTTTTAACATTGCAATCCTGCGAAAGCTCAGTACGTTGCCAACGCCACCATACGTTCAACATATATCCAACAAAACGAGTAAATGCATTCGTGCCATATCATCGAAGCTTTGACTTTTCTCTCTTTCTCACTCACTTACTCTTTCTGTTATTCGTATCAAATCAACTTTATCGATTTGTATGCGTATTCGAGATTTGCAAAAAAAAAAATTTTTTTCTTCAAAAAAAACAAAAAAAAACAAAAAAAAAACCATATGGCACCGTACAAAAGAAAAATTATTACGTCAAAGATAAATGGAAAATATTTTAACCCCGTTTATCGAAAGGTTGTATATGTCACGTGGAATGTGACTTAAAAATTAAAAAATATAATATATATGTTATTAATAATAATAATAATATTTAATATAATTAAATAATTTCATATATTTGTAGTATGCTCTTTCAAAACAAAAAAAAATAAATAAATAAATAATTTTCTAATAAATAATTAATTATTATTATAATACTGAATACAAATTTTGTTGTATATTTGAAATCACATATAACTTATGTTAATGAGTATTAGTAAGAAAAAAGAAAATGTGCCATGGTAAAAGAAAATTATTACGTCAAAGATAATAGAAAATATTTCAACCCTCTATTAATAAATGTTATATTAAAAAAATATTGTAAAATGTAATATTATTTATACAACATATATTAAAAATATAATATATGTTATATTAAATTATTTAATTATTTTATATATTTTAATATTATATTAAAAATATAATATATGTTATTAATAATATTAAATATTATTAAAATAATTTCATATATTTATAGTACTACTACTTCCTTCAACAACAACAAAAAATAAAAAAGAAAATAAATAATTTTCTACAAAATAATTATTAAATTATTCTTAAATACTAAAATACTAATTTAAATTATTAAATTATTCCTATAATACTAAACACAATTTTATTTTATAATTGCAACTACTTATAACTTATACTTATAAGAATCATCAATATAAAAATCCTGACAACCTATAAGGGTTAAATAATGCGAAGGGGGAAAATGTTTAAACAAAATTATTATTATAAACACATTAATGAAATTACTTATTCTTTTATTTTTGATATCCTCTCTCTCTCTTTCTCTTTCTCTCTCTCTCTCTCTATCTCTCTCTCTCTCTCTCTTCTACTACTGTCGACAAATTTCCAAGGGCTTGGTTGACTAAGTTAATCTACAAAGTTGCGTATTAAATAACTGACTTGGTTATTTAATGAGAACCAACTGGGTTAAATACCCTTTGGCTAGGTAAACCACGATTTACGAGAAATACAAGGAGTCGTTATTCTCCTATTCTCATTTAACAACCAACCCCCCACTCTCTTACCTACCCTCCAACCCCTACCCCTTACAACTTCCTTTTAACTCACATTTTTTCGTTTTAATAAACGTTAAAACGAAATTTTTGTTTTCTTACTTCGAAACAATTTAACCCCTGAGCATCTTAACCTGAGGGTGGGAGAAAGGAATACAGGGTGGAGGGGAGGGGGGTAGGGTAGGGTTAAAGTATCAGCCACGAATAAATCTTTCCTCTCGAGAGTTAATGAATCTTTTCTTTTTTTTTTTCACTTACTTATTTACTTACTTATTTACTTACTTAAACGAGAAATCTCGTTAACCAATAGAATTAATTATCTTTTACAGTTTGTCACGGTATACAGCAATTCGAGGAAACGCCGCAGTACACGGAAGTTAATCCCGGTCAGGATGCAAAGTTGATATGTCGTGTGCTCGGTAAAAGGGGTCAGTGCATTTGGCAAAAGGATCAAAAGGTACGTTTATATATTATATTATAATTGACGAAATTTTCACCATAATTTCATATTTTACTTCTATTCATTTGTATAATATCTTTTGATTTATATTTTATTAAGAAGAAAATCTGTCTGAATATCAAATAAAATAAAATAAAATAAAATAAAAATAACGAAAGAATTTGATGATTTATGAAAATCTAGAAAGAAACCAAAAAAAAAAAAAAAAAGAAGAAAATTAAGCATTTTTCATTGAAAAATAAATAAACAATTTTTATATAACAATTGTTAGTTTCTAAATTAAATTTAAGTATGTAAGAAGTATACCTAATATTAATATTGATTAATTAATGAGAATTAATTTGTCCTTTTAATTTAATTTCATTTCATTTCTTTTTAACTATGTAAAGGATATACAGTTTTTCGTACAATTTACATTTTTCGATTTAGTTTGAAATATTATTATGTATTATTGACAATTATTATTTCGTTATTTCATTTTATAATATATTTCAATCCTGTATAATACAATATACATAATTATGTATTAATATCACTAAAATGTCATCAAATTAATTCATTAATATATAATATTAAATTATAATACATAATACTAATTAAATTAAATAATTAAAAATGAAGAAATTTTCCAAAAAAAAAAAAGAAATAAAAGAAAAGATAAAAATAATTTATAACAGTGTAGTGAGACTTAAGGGGACCTTCTACTCTGAGCACCTAAAAAAAAGGCTATTTTCGCGAATTTTTTCCAAGAAAACTATAAAAGATATCGATCTAAAAGTTGTTGGGTTTGTTAAATTGAGTCTTAAACTATATAAATGAATTTTTATTTTTTCATTTTAAT
>NW_015148994.1:1231257-1241356 GCF_001465965.1 Polistes dominula | reverse complement strand
GTTACGTTCAGGCACCAAAAATGTAGTTAGAGACATCGGATTTTTTTGAAATTTTAACACAATATTTCTACATATATATACATTCGAAAAATGATAAAGAAAAAAAAATAAATTTTTTTAAATTGCAGAGTGGAAGGTCCCCTTTAACCTCTTGCATATATATTTCTGTATAAAAATTCAGTGTCATAATGTTTGTCCAGTAATAATTTCAATACTACTGAACCAATCTTAATGAAATTTTGTTCATTTTGTGTGATTTTTTAGAACTCAGAATATAGGATAGTTTTGATCGCGTTTATTTTATATTTTTTATCGCTAATTTAAGAATTTATTATCTAAGTCGGTAGGTTCTGTATGTTTACAAAAGATAATACTGTATTACAATTCAATTATTCCCCGTTTTTTTTTTTTTTAGATTTATAGACGACATAACCTAAGCTTGTTTTTTTATATTTTTTCCTGTAATATTATTTTATGTATTTTATTGTATAATTGTGGTATTATTTTGTGTGTTGTGTTATAATTTACAAAAGTTTTAAAACTTACAATACAAAATAGTTTTTCTATCGCGTTTATTTCTTATTTTTTATCGTTAATTTAGGAATTTATTATTTAGAGGTTGTCTAAGTCCCTAGTTTTTATATTTTATATTTTTTCGTGTATTATTATTTTATTTATTCCATCGCAATTTTAGTATTATTTTGTGCATTGTTATAATTTACTAAACTTTTCCAATTTAGAATACAAAATAGTTTTTTATGGCGTTTATGTTTTATTTTTTATCGCTAATTTAGGAATTTCTTATTTAGAGGTTAACTAGGTTCTGCAAGTTTTCAATAAATGGTGTTGTATTACAATTCAATTATTTTACGTTTTTTTACAGAGTTACATAACACATAACTAACCTTACTTTTTATAATTTTTTTCCAGTATTATTATTATTTTATGTATTACATCGCAATTTTAGTATTATTTTGTATTTTAATTTACTTAATAGTTTAGTATTATACTAAATTAACATTTTAAAACAAAACTACAGCAATGTATGACCGGAAAATCCTAATATATATATATATACAGTCAAATAAAAAAGGGTTGAGAAGATAAAATTTCTTAGAAACAACTCGATGTATACTTCCAAAAACTTTCCTTCCTAGTTGGAAAAGGGACACTTCATTGTTTCTCGTGTATCACTCGATCCCCTTTTCCCATTCCCCTTTCCACCCCTACTCCCTTACCCCACTTCCAAAGGAAAACTACGAATACTTGCCGTATTCGTGTTGGTAACCGACTTTTCCATGATTTTCCTCTTTTGTTACGCTGTAAACTTTACTTCAGATAAGTTTGTCCTTCTCGAAAGTGGACATTACGCGGTGTGACCGACGATAAACACTCGTTTGGATCGAATTCAGAAAGAGAGAAGGGTAAGAGGGGGTGAAAGAGGGTGAAAGAAGAAGGAAAGAGTGGGGGGGATGAATCGTCTCATTCAACTGTTTCGAAACTTTCTTCAAACTTGAGTTATTGTTCTCTCTCTCTCTCTCTCTCTCTCTCTCTCTCTCTCACACACACACACTCTTTCTAACTCTCTCCCTTTTCCCTTTTTTGTGTGTGCATTCACGTGAATCATAACACAGTGAAACATACACCTAATTCATTAAACTTAAAACACATATATACATATGAGTAAAAATGTAGGATGAGAAAAAAGAATGTAAAATAAACACACACAAGAGCAAACATTTTGTTAGTTGTTGTTGTAGTTTTTGGTTGGTTGTTGTGTTGTTGTTGTTGTTGTTGGTGTTGTTGATGATGAAAAAAACCTAGAGTGTATTTTCACGTTAAAAACGTTGACGTAGTATACTACAGTAATATTTTACAGTATATATATATATTTAAATATATTTTTTCTTTTTTGTGTATTTCGTCGTCGTTGTTTATTGTTGTTTTTGTTTTTTGGTGCAAAATATGCTATGCGTAGAAAGGATTCTGGACGTTTGCATGCAAAAAAGAAAAAAAAAAGGAAGAGAAAAAATGAAGAAGGAAAGAGAATTAAAAAAAAAAGAAATAAAAATAAAAAAATAAAAAAAGAAATAAAATTTAGCGTCGAACTTTAAAAGCTCGATGGGTAAAAGTACTTTGACTAGTTTCCCAAAGCACTTTGAGTAGGTAAAGTATGTACATACACACATATGTATGAACGTATGTGTAATATGTATCATCTCATCTCACATATACTTTTGTATAATATATATATATATATATAGAAATAACGAGTTATACTTTTAGAGATACGAATTACGTAATTTCGTATGAAAAGCAAAAAAAAAAAAAATGTGAAAAAAAAAAAAGAAAAAGGATAAAACACGTTGGTGCAAGGAAAGAAAAATACGTTTTACAGGGACGTAACTATGTCTATAGTTAAACTCGATAAAAAATGTTAGACGAGTACGATGATACATAGAAAATCCTAGAAACACAGTACGAAAACATTTTTTTTTCTTTTTTTTTTTTCTTATTCTTCTTTTTATTCCTTCGTTCTTCATGTTTCGTCCCTATTTCCACCTTTCACACCAAGCTTGGGAAATGGGGCTAATGGTAGGGGTTACATATAAGAAAAAAAAAAAGAAATCGAAGGGTGGATTTCTTTTTTTTCTTTCTTTCTCTTCCTTCTCTTTTTATCTTTTCATCCCTTGTCACGCTTACGGATATTTGATTGGCTGCTTTTTTTGTGTACTATGCAAACTTAAGCATAGATATTGTATGCCGTGCAAACGTGAATAAAAGGAAAATTAAACTTTCAGATTTTTAGACTTAAACAAGAGAATTTTCACCAATTTATCTTATCTATGAAGGTTCATCATTTCTCGTTTCTCACCTGGTGGTTAAACTTGACAAACTTTTATCCCTCTCTCTCTCTCTCTCTCTCTCTCTTTCTCTTTCTACAAAGAGGTAAAATAGTCTTTTGAAGTGTATCTAACCATAAGAAGAAAGATAAATCTTGATTATTTAATCTTTAACAAAAAAAAAAACTTTAACTTTAACGAATTAAAAAAAAATATATTTGGTAGGGGATGGGGGGTGCAAGTAATTGGTTTACAATGAAGATTCATGTTTATAATTTTGTTTCTTTTCCAAGAAAAATAAAATAAGAAATTAATACAAGGAAACAATTTTTAAGAAGAAAGATAAACCTTGATCTTTAATCTTTAAAATAAAAAAAAAAAAATAAAAACATTTTACAAATTTAAAAAGAAAACTTGGTGGTGAGAATTCAGTTTGCTTGGTTTACAATGAAGATTCATGTTTATAATTTTGTTTCTTTTCCAAGAAAAATAAAATAAGAAATTAATACAAGGAAAAAATTTTTCAGAAGAAAGATAAACCTTGATCTTTAATCTTTAAAATAAAAAAAAAAAAATAAAAACATCTTACAAATTTAAAAAGAAAACTTCGTGGGGTAGTAGGAGTACAGGTGCTTGGTTTACAATGAAGATTACATGTTAATAATTTTTTTTGTTTGTTTTTTTTTTCCATGAAAAATAACAAAAAAATAAAATAAATTATATAAAGAATAAATTTCTAAAATGAAAGATATAAACTGTAATTTTTTAATCTTTAAAAAAAAAAAGAAAAAAACATTAACGAATTTAAAAAGAAAACTGAGTGGAGGTGCAGATGTTGTGTTTACAATTAATAATTTTCCTTCTTCCCATTTTTCTTTGTATTTTTCTTTAAAAAAAAAAAAAAAAAAAAAAAAAACCGAAACAACAAAATAAGAAAAAAAAAAGAAAAACATACATAAAGAAAAAATTACTTAACTGTACCGGCGTATAATTAAAAAATATATTTTTAATTACTCCTTCCAGTAAAATACAAAGTTTTTAGCCAACACATTATGTTTGACCGCAATTTTCATACGTACCAACATATGTACATTACGAAACGTCAATAAATTTTAATTTCTATTTAATAAACGCTACTAACACTAAATGAAAATTATGGAGAATGGTGAAAAGGGGGAAGAGGATGGAATATAATTTGACGAAATGTAATTTATGCGAAACGTTAACACAGTGTTCCTATCCCCACCACCGAACCCAAACCATCCATTTTCGCGTTAATTTCATAATTCCAAATGGTTTAACGATTGTGTTCGTTGATTTTATCGCAACAAAAATCAACCAAAAAAAAAAAAAAAGACATTTATTCAATCTGACAATAATTTCTGATTATATTTTTTTTTTTCTATTTTCTTTTATCTTTCATCTAACACATTTGACTAAGCCGCAAGAAAGGGCTAATTGTAAAAGGAAAAAGGGGAAGAAATTAAAAAGAAAAAAAAAGGGGGAAGATAAGAGACAGTTTTAGGGGATGGAAAGGGTAAGAGAAAAACTTTTTAAACTACGAGAGAGAGAGAGAGAGAGAGAGAGAAAGGTAAAACATCATCTTAATTCTCATCTCTCATCGTGATTATTGTACAGGTAAAAATTTACCGTTTGTGTCGGTGACACTCAGCTTCATTATCGTCGTTATCATTAATCCCGTGAAAAAAACTTTTTTTTTATTCTTCGAAAGAGGTTTGGTTGCTCGGTTGGTTGGTTAATTGGTTGGTTGGTTGGTTGCGCACGCGTACAAAGAAAAGAAAAGAAAAGAAAAGAAAAGGGAAAAGGAAAGAAAAAGGGAGGCTCGACTACCATCTCACAGGGCATTTCTCTTTCGACTACTTACCCTTTTTCTTGTCCTTGTTTCACCTTTCCTCTACCCCTCCCTCATCTATCATTCTCCCCTCTCCACCTTCCATCCACAACTTTTACTTCTTCATAATCGTCTTTTCTTCGTAATTAAGTTCTTCACTGACACACTCAGAATTCTTTCTCTCTTACTCTGTGTGTGTGTGTGTGTGTTTGTGTCTTTCTCTCTTTTTCTTATATTTTATTTTTTATATTTTATTTTTTATATTTTTTTGTTTTTTTTTATAATATTTATTTTGGATATTATATTATATTATTTTATTTTATATAATTTTCTGGTATACTATATATTATAATATTAGGTTTTATATTTATTGAAGAATATTATTATTATATCATTCGTATTAATAATATTGTTATTATATAGGATATTATATTCTTAACAATATATTTAAATTTAATTAATTTATAATAATATTTAATTTTAGTATTAATCATATATTATTATATATAATATGTTATAATATATTTTTTTTATTCGTATTTATATTATATCATTCGTATTAATAATATTATTATTGTATTATTCGCTTTATAAAAAAAAAAAAGAAAAGACTATTATTATTAACGTTTAAACAAGAACAAAATGAAATCTCTACGATAATAATAATAATAATAATAATAATAATAATATTCCTACGAATTCGTAAAAGGTTCCTTTCCTTTTCTATTCGTGTTATAATGTTCCTATTTAGAAATGATAGAAAGAAATATGACGAGAATGTAAGAAACATTTCCTCAACTTCCCAAACCCCTTTCTACTCCTCTCCGTGAAAGATGAAAAAGGGTAGCTGCATTAAACTTTTCTCGCGTACGGTCAAAAGATTTCTTCTTCAGTCTGTAAGCTCGGCCCTCCTGTTTAAAGCAACCCTTATAGTATACTGCTGCTACTACTGCTGTTGCAACCTTCTTCCATCTTTCCTTCCTTCCTTCCTTCCTTTCCTTTCTTTCTTCCTTTCCTTTCTACCCTGCCTTCGTTTTTAACACTCGTAGATGTTTCTTCATAGAGTCCCGACTTTTCACCCTTGGCTGGCAAGTTTTTTCAAGCAAGGCGTCGTAACGACTTCAATTTAGTACTACGTTTTCAGCATACTCGGCCCTTTCACTTTCTTTTTTTCTTTCTTTCTATCTTTCTTTCTTTCTTTCTTTCTTTCTTTCTTTCTTTCTTTCTTTCTTTCTCACTCTTATCTCTTTTCCTTTTCCTCTTTACATTCCGTTACTTTTACATCCTTTATTCCTTTCATATTTCTTTTTGTCTTTCTATTTTCTTCTTCTTCTTATTCTTATTCTTATTCTTATTCTTATTGTTCTTATTCTTTCTCTTCTTCTTCTAAGTTTTTTTCAAGCAAGGCGTCGTAACGACTTCAATTTCGTACTACGTTTTCAGCATACTCGGCCCTTTCACTTTCTTTCTTTTTTTCTGTCTGTCTGTCTTTCTTTCTTTCTTTCTTTCTTTCATTCTTTCTTTCTTTCTTTCTTTCTTTCTATCTTTCTTTCTCACTCTTATCTATTTTCCTTTTCCTCTTTACATTCCGTTACTTTTACATCCTTTATTCCTTTCCTATTTTTTTTTGTCTTTCTATTTTCTTCTTCTTCTTCTTCTTCTTTCGCGACTAAATTTATATAGTCTACATAAATGTCGCGATCATCGTGAAAAAAAGTTACAAACGTTTTTGTACGAAACGAAAATAGAAGAGGAAGAAACTAGAAAATCTCAGTAATATACAAAAAAGTTAGGAAGGGTAAAAAAAAAGACAAAGGAATTTATTTTTGGAAATAAAACGAGAAAGAAAAATTATCAACAAAATAAAACAATAAAAAGAAAAGAAGAAGAAGAAGAAGATAGAAAAAAACTTAACCTCAACGATACATAAATCATAAACTTAGAGATTTAAACAAACTTAAAACGATGAAAATATATAATATTATTATTACAATAAGTATAAAAATATCTAAATATAAAAATAATAATTATCAACATATAAAACATAAAAAAATTAAAATAAAAAGAAAAGAAAGAAAGTACCTAACCTCAACGATACATAAATTATAAACTTACAAATTTAAACAAACTTAAGATAATAAAAATATACAGTTTCATTATTACAGTTCGTATAAAAATACGATTCGTTGTATGTAACATATTAGTTGTAGTACGAAGCAGTAGTGAAAAAAAAAAGGGAGTGAAAGTTTGAAAGCGTAGTTTGTTTGTTTTTGTTTTTGTTTTCTTTCTCTCTCTCTCTCTCTCTCTCTCTCTCTCACTTTTTACGTGTTTCGTTTTAAATCCGAGATAAAATTTATGGGAAATTTTCTCGCAGTAAGTCCAACGTTAATAGCATTTTGCCTTAAAGCCTCGTAGAAATAAGTTTCTAATTCACAGCTTGCATACAAATTTCTTTGATAATTGTGAGCATGCGCGTAAAACCTGTATTTCTCTCTCTCTCTCTCTCTCTCTCTCTCTCTCTCTCAGTCTCTTTTTCCCTACGCTCAATGAGAAAATAAACATTTTCTTCCAACCAAGACGTTGTGGTCTATTTTTTTTTTCTTCTTTTTCTTTTTTTTTTTTTATTATTATTATTATTTTCGTTTTTACGAAACTCGCGGTATTGAAGTAATTTAACCAACGCCGTTAGAAAAATACAGAAAGGAAAATGATAAGAAACAACTCTCTTTGCAAAGTATAATAATATACTATTCATTTATATTTCTTTATATATATATTTTTGTTTATTTACTTTTTCCTACGATTTCTTAAAGAGCCATACTAAATTTATATTTATCGAGTTGGATAATTTAGGAAAGAGTAGAAATAAAATAAAAAACAGAATGATTTTCATTGAGAAAGGAGGAAAAAGAAGAAAAAAAAGAATCTTATTTATAATTTATGTGTTCTCTTGATTATAAATAAATAAGTTTTCTCATAAAGATACGAATGATAATTCTGTAACAGTTATTTATTTTGATAATTTAACATGTAGTTTATATAACAGTCTGAATTATGTGACAAATATGAATCAACTATTAAATTAAATTGAATTTGAATTGATTAAGTCATTTCATAAAAAGGGTTAATTGTAAATAGTCCTATTATTACAATGAAATCTTCTACTATTGCAAGTTGGATTAATTATAAAATAAATATAATATAATTAAAGGGTGTAATAATATAAAATTATATATATATATATAGTACAACAGAAAATTAATATAAAATAATAATAGGAAATAAGATATAGAGTATATTTACTAATAAATATATAAAACCTAATATTATAATAGAAAATAAAACATATATAGTATATAAGAAAATAAATATAAGATAATAATACAAAATAAAACATATTATATAATAATATATTATTAAAATTAAAATAATTAATTAATAAATGAATTAAATTTAAATATATTATTATTAATATATTATTAAGACGAATAATATAACATATTATATATATATATATATGTGGGACGAACGCCTCAATACCAAACTTGATAAGCATTCGTAGAAGGGAACTGGTTAGTGGGCTCTGAATAGCTCAATTGGTTAAAGAGCAGTTCAGTCGCCCGGAAAGCGAAATAACCGTGGTTCGAGTCCCCGGTCAGAGTCAGTCCAGCGGTCCAGTTTTTTTTCACGAATCTTATTTATTATATATATATATAATATTATATTATTATTATAACTAAAATTAAATATTAATATATTAATTTAATTTAAATATATATATTATTAATTAATATATTATTAATACGAATAATATATTATATATAATAATAATATATTATTGACAAACAAAAAATTATAATACAAATAACCCTTTCACACACAACAACACACACACAGAATAAATAAATTCCTTAAAAAATCTCTTATTATATGACAACCAATAGTTCATTATTTCCCTCACATGATTATTTCAAAATAATTTCATTTCTACTAAATATATTAAACAAAAAAATCATATATTACCTGATATTATTATACAAAAATTTATCTCAAATTTTTCTATGATATTAAAACGAAACCTTTTAATACAATAGAATACCCTATCGTAAGTAGACATAACCTGTACATAATTTAATCCTAATTAATATTTGATAATACCCTTTGGCAAAATAGATTCCCAATGATAAAAAATATCCTTTCATATAAGTATGAGAGAAAAAGAAAGTAAAGAAAACAGTATAAACGAAAAAAAAAGGGTTTAGGGTACTTGTAAACAGGCCGTTACACCCATCTCTATACCCCATCATCATAATGAAACCACATGAGTTAAAAAAAGAAAAATAGTAATAGAGTAGTAGGGTCGGGGTAGTTTTTGCGATAAACCATCGAGAAGGTGGGAGAGGAGGAATGGGAAGGGAGAAAGGGGGAGAGTTAGCAAACAAAAGAAGAGAGAGTTTGTGGGTGCCCTAGGGCAAAAGTAGGTGGATAAGTGGCAACGATGGTTGGATAAGTTTTGCCTAAGAGTACCTACCCCTACCCCCTACCTACTACCACCCGCTCCCTTTTCCTTCCTCATACTCGTGTTGGAGCTTTGGAAAATTTATCATTTAATCTTTTTCCGCAACGTACTCGTCATCGTTTCGTCTCGTCTCGTCTCTTCTCGTCTCTTCTCATCTCTTCTCGTCTATGATCAAACTAACCCGAGAGATAATAAATTTTTTTTTCTCTCTTTGAACCAAGAGAGAGAGAGAGAGAGACCTCTACCTACCTACCACCAAAGGTTAAAAAGTAAATAGAATTTTTCGAGTGGTGAAAAGTTCTCAGAGTGGACTTCTCTTCTCTCTTCTCTTCTCTCTTCTCTTCTCTCCTCATAGTTGATGATGACTACTGCCATACTCCAACTCAGCTTGTATATCTAACAATTGTACGTTTACTAACCTAAGAGTTGTATATACTCGTATAGTATAGTACATTGCGTTGATATAC
Source organism: Polistes dominula (assembly GCF_001465965.1). The sequence continues at coordinate 1,231,675 of NW_015148994.1, read as the reverse complement.
TGAAAACAGAAAAGAGACAGAAAAAGAGAAAAACAGAGAGAGAAAGTAGAGTGAGAGATAGAATGAGATAAAAGCTTATACACGTTGCGTGGATTAATTTGCATATTAATTCTACCTATTGGGTTGTCCGGAAAGTTCGTAAAGATTTTCGATAGATGGCATTAAAGTGTTTTTACTAAAAAAAAAAAAAACCTGAAAAGTTATGAAGCACGATATTTTTAAGTTTTTATATTATTATATTTATTTTATTATATTTATTATTTATATTATTATATATTATATATATTTATATATAATTATATTATATTTATAATATAATATATTATTCTCTCTACTATATTATATTAATATACTGTATAATAATATATAATATATAATAAATATAATAAATTAATATAATATAATATATTTTAATTAA
>NW_015148994.1:1219494-1230627 GCF_001465965.1 Polistes dominula | reverse complement strand
TTTTTTTTTTTTTTTTTTACCTTTCTCTCTCATCCGCAGATCCATCTCCATTATCGGTTCGCGTCTTCGGCAGGCCTTCGCCCTTTACTACCCTTACCCTTATTCTATCCTATCCTATCCTATCCTATCCTATGCTAGCTTTCCCTCGATATTCAACAAGACAGATTTTTCATTAAGATTTATGTACCGCTGAGTATACCGAACGATATTCATTTTTCAACTTTTACCCCATATTTATTTTTTTTTTTTTTTATTTCTTCTTCTTCTTCCTTCTTTTTATTTGTCTTCTTATTTTTCTTATTCCGGTTCCCCCCTTTATATTCTTGGTTTGTGTATGTATATATATATATATCTGGTAAGTACATCGGTGACAGCAGACATTGTTTGACACTCGACAAGTCGCTCGAGACGTAAGAACTCGTTTTCTACGTGTTTAAAAACATCGTACAAACTGAAGTACTGAAAAAGAAGAAAAAGAAGAAGAAGAAGAAGAAGAAAAGAAAGTAAAAAAAAAAAAAAAAAACAAGATGGAAAGACCCATATAAGAGATATGTAGATTTTTTTGTCCCTTGGTCGTAACAACGACAAAAGTTAACCCCTACATTCGGCCCCCTCCACCACCACCCCCCCTATACCTCCCTTTAACACCGTAAAACTGTCTGTGCAATCCGAGGGAAAAACAAATCTAGGAAATTAATTATATAGGTGAGGACAAAAAAAGAAAATAAAACAAAAAAAATGTAGATACGTATAGGATTTTTACGGTTCGTAAAACCTTTTGGTTCTAACGTCCTTTCGAAAACACCCACCCACAGCCTGTTATATGTTGTAGAAGGTAGGCGTTTCCGTGGTGTCGGTTCCATGGAAAAACTCGCATAAATTTTTCCGTACCGTTGAGACCAAAGAAAAATAAAATATATAAGAAGAAGTAGAAGATATTTCGAGATTGTTCGTTGAATTATTTCCATTTGAACGAACAATTTTGATTTTGAACGATTATTATTATTGATAGCAAACAAATTCTCTTTACGTTATGTACTCTTATACATACACACATACATATCTATATATATACATTCAATTAGAAATATAGGATGGTTTATATTAAGATTATATTTTAATTTTTATCGCTAATTTAAGGATTTATTATTTAAAGGTTATGTAGGTGTTTAGTTATTAGAAGTTTTCAATAGATGGTGCTGTATTGCAATTCAATTATTTTACGTTTTTTTCAGAGTTACATAACACATAACCTAATCTTAATTTTTATATTCTTTCGAGTATTATTATTTTATGTATTTTATTGTGTAATTGTGGTATTATTTTGTGTATTGTGTTATAATTTACTAAACTTTTAAAACTTAGAGTACAAAATAGTTTTTTATCGCTAATTTAAGGATTTATTATTTAAAAGTTATGCAGGTGTTTAGTTATTGGAAGTTTTCAATAGATGCTGCTGTATTACAATTAAAAAAAATTTGTATTACAATTTAAAAAAAAAAAAAAATGCAATGAAAAACGTAAGAAATAAACTGACCATGACCATATCGTATTTCATTTATTTGACTTGTAGATACTTCAATGGATTTCATTTTTCCATTTGAGAAAATAACAACAAATGCGAATATCAATTGAATAGATAGTGCGTTTCCTTCTTCCTAGATTCAAATAGGATCGAAAAGAAAGGGCAATATCGTATTACCATCTCGAAAGGAAGTAAAGAAGGAAGAAAAGGAAAGGAAGGAATGAAGGAAGGAAGGAAGGAAAAAGGGAAGAAGAGAAGGAGACGAAATGAAGAGAAGCTTTTCGCAGTGGATGATTCTGAAACGAGATCAACTCCGAAAGCCTCAAGATTTATGCTACTCACGATTTCTCCTTACTCTTCTTTGGCCAAACGTGCTTTTTCCTTCCTTCCCATTCCCAATCCCTTCTTCCTACCTTCCACCCTTTCCTCCCTTTCCTCCCTTTCCTCCCTTTTACCCCCAATACAAAGATGTGTCCCTTATTTTCTCTCAGTTTTCTTATTTCTCTTCAGATGATCAAACGAATATCTGATAAAAGATGTCAATAATTAAACAAAATCATTTTTTTTTCTTTTTTTTTTGGGGGGGGGGGTTAACCCTTTGAGTGCTATGGACGCATATATGCGTTTGGTACAAAATTATTAGCTTGATAGTTCTACGCATATACGAATATATTTATTAATATTAATTATTATATTAATAATATGAATAATATTTATATTTATATATTTATTAAATATATTATAATAGTAATTATTTATATATATATTAATAATTTATTAAAATAATAAATTAATTATATTTATTCTTAATAATATTAATTAATAAAAATTAATTAATAGAAAAAATAATAAATTCTAAATTTATATATATTAATTTATAAAAATTATTATATATTAATTATTTAACAATATTTATAAAAATAATAAATTAAATTAATAAATTAAATTAATAATTAATTAATAATTTTTATTAAATAATTAATAATATTTAATAATATTAATTTAAAATAATGTAATATGTTTATATTAATTAATTAATTATAAATTATGTTAAAAAATAAAAACTTTAATTTATTTCAATTAGAATTTGATTATAATAATAAATTATTCCGCGTGTTTCTACAAAACATTTTAGGTAAAAGTATTTAACGCTCGAAGGATTAATTAACGAAATAAAAAGGTTTGATTGTGGAATTAAGCGAATTGCTAGCTTAGGAATTAAATTTTACTCTTGAAGAAAAAAAAAATAAAAGGTTTGATCGGAATGAAGCAAATTGCAAAAAGCTTACAAATTGTATTCCATTCTTCTAAAAAAAAAAAAAAAGATTTTGTAATTTAATGTGATCATCATCATCATTATTATCTTCAACATTATCATCATCCACAAGGGTAATTTTGATTCTAACGATGAAAAATAAGAATATAATACGTGCCCTTTCTTTATTTCTGGGGATTTAAGGAAATGGGATTTAAGGAAAGAAATCGTTTTTAATATTCGTTTCACGTGCTTTCATCTTTTACTAAGACGAACTTTGAAAGATCTTTTAAACTAAGATAAAATGTTGAGGAAGGACAAGTTTTTATCTGAACTATTTTTAAAAGAATTTAAAAATAATATTTCTTTTATAGTGAAAATAACTATTATAATATCTGTTTATATGTGTTCGTATGAAATAATCTTCTCACAATTTTTAATATTATCAGATTTTTACACACGTGCACGTAATTTTGTATTTTATGTGATTGTAAGAGTTTAATCTTGTAAATTTCAATGTTATTAATTCAAGATAAAAGTTCAATTGTTAATAATTAATTTATTTAATCTGTTCATTGTCTATCAATCACGAGATATCTCATAAATTTTCATTAGAAGTTGAAATTGATCGAAATATAATTTACAAAATCGTTTGTGTTGCAAATTATTAACAAAAGAATTAACGAAAATTTTATTTAATACTTTTTTTTTTGTTTTAAACGTCTATTATATAATTACTATAATATCTGTAATTTAATATTATTATATTTTGTAAAATTCCATGTTTTCTATAAACATTTTAAAGAAATGATTGAATGATTAGGAATAAACATTCTATTAAATTGTATAATAAAATCCCTTTAATATTTGATTTACTTTGTTAAAATCAGTTAATATCACAATTTCTTCTTAAAGAAATCACTTCCGTCTTCTTCCTCTCTTTAACTCTATCTCTCTCTCTCTCTCATTTTGCTCGACACGAATGGAGGAACTTGAGAGCAAGAGGAAAGTCACAGTCATTCATTTAAAGGATTAAAATCCGGGCATGCTTTTATGTGAGACGAAGCGGTAGATAAAGAAGAACGAGAGAAACAGAGAGAAACAGAGAAGAGAAGAGAAGAGATGAGAAGAAAAGAGAGAGGTGAGAGGAGGAAAAGAAGGAAAGGGCAAGTACGATCGTTCACTTACTTAACAGGAAGGGCCCTTATTCTCTTTCTTACTCGTATACTCGTCGTTTCGTGGTACTTTCTCTCTATCCTCTCGTTTCCTTCAACTTCCTCTCTCTCTCTCTCTCTCTCTCTCTCTCTTCCTTTCTCTCTCTCTCATTTCTCTTCGTTCTCCAGAGAGTGAGAGAAGAGAGGCCACGACCAGCAATCAGCGTAATGCACCCGCAGACACACCCCACTGGTTTTCCCACCACTACTACCCATACTCTTGTGCACTCAACACAATCGAACACAGCATGGCACGTAGATTCACACACACACACACACACACATACAAACACATCGATACATCTACAGGAGGATGAAGAGTTAGAGGAAGTTAGAAACTGTGTATATGTGTGAGAGAGAAAGATAGAAATCTCGCTATGGGAACATGGAAAACTACTGGAGAAGCAAACGTCCAGGATGCATGCTTCACCACTACCACCCCGTTCCCCTCCTGCTCACCTTCCTATCCCTTATTCTACTCAACTTCTATCACCCCTGAACCTTTAGCCGTGATAACGCGAAAGCAAGTAATGCAAACGCAGTAGCAATCTCTTGAAGAGCCAACGAAATAGATCGGCACACTTAGATCGATAGTTGGAACTTTGTCTAACAAACAGCCCTTTTTACCAAACAACCCTTAGCTCGTACAAACATTTCTGTTTATTTTTATTTTTATTTTTTTTATTTTTTTATTTCCTTCAATTCGAAGTACGAATAAGGAAGTACCTTTGGTTTTGTAATAAACTTCGCAAGTTGATTCGTAAAGATTTGAAATTCTTGTTCAGTGTTATTTCTATTTCCTTTCGTACTAGTGAAATTCTAGTTAGATATAGTTGGAACTAGGGAAAGGTAAAACAATTAGTATTGGTTGCTCGACAAAAGGTAATTGAAGTATTCACCCTCAAAAACAACCCCCTTAGTTCATTCAGAAATTTGTTTGATATTTTTCTTTTTATTTTTTCTTTTGTTCAATCGAAGTACGAATTAATGTAAGAAAGAGTAGATACACACCTTTGCTTTGTAATAATCTTCACGAATCGCATTGATTTTAAATTCTCATCGTCTTTTTTTCTTCTTTTGTTAAATTAATACTAGTGATATTCTAATTAAATATAATTAGAACTAGAAACAAGATAGAAGAACTAGTGGTGGTTGCTCGATTAAAGTTGAAGGGTGGTACTTCACTTACTTCCTCCCAGAGTGAAAATCTTTTGAGAGTATAATTATTCTAATGGCTTGGGTCCCGATCTTTTGGGGAAAACGAGCAAAAGTTCGCGAATGACTTTGAGATGATAAAAAATTAGTAAAGTAGACCTAGACGATACTCTAACCTCAAATCTCGTGCATATATATATATATATATATATAGAAAAATTAGGTGAAATTTCTAACTAATCAGAATGGTGACGGTAAATGACAGAATGTTTAAGTTTCATGGTTGAAAGATTTAAACTATGAATATAATAATATAAAACGTTGAAGAGAGAGAGAGAGAGAGAGAAAGAGAGAGAGGAATGAATGAAAGAAATGTTTGTCTTATTGTTTAAAACTTATTACAAAATATAATGGAAAAATTTGATAATTTGTTCAAATTTTACATTTCCAATAAAATAATGTAACTCGTCAATAGATAAGAACAATTCTTTGACGAATATAGTACAACCTTGAATGAAACATTGATTTATAATACAAATTGATTGAGTTTTATCAGAATTTCAGATTTCTAATAGAAAAATATGATTATAAATAGAATTTAGCACTGGATTTCTTGTGTTAGTTAATAATAAACAAACAAATAAACAAACAAATCGATACACATAGGGGTCCTTATCATGAAACTAACGTCACATATAGGGGTCGTAGCAACGAACGAACGAACGAACGAACGACCCATATATTGGGTTAATTTGCGATGCAACGAGCGTGCCACTACACACCGATTTCTCTATTGTCAACTCAAGAGGAAGAGAGTATTGCACGAGTACGTGTTAGGTTAATCCCTTTTACGAATAATTCGTGATCGTTCTAATATACAAGCAAACAAAAACTAATCAAAATCCACTAAATTATATTATTTTATTATATTATTTAATATTTTGTATTTTTTTTTAATTTTTCATTATGTATTTTAAATATAAATATTAAATGTTAAACATAAAACCAATCAAAATTCCCTAACTCGCATTATTTTATTATATTATTTAAATTATCATAATTTATATTATATACTAAATTAACATTTATTTCAATACAAAAAATACAATTTTTTTTTTATTTATTATAATATGAATTATTATAATTTAATGTTTTATTATGTGACATATATATTAAATATTATTATACATATTATTATATATTAGGATTAGTTTATTCTTCTTTTTTTATTTTTTTTTTTTTTTCTAACATAAGCTTACAAACAAAAGGGTTCGTACAGAAACACTGGAATATAACTCAATGCACTTTACTGCAATCGATGATATATGTCGCATAGTATACTCTTACGCATAAGCAAGTATAAAAAATGCTAATGTAGCTTACACATACACATATATATATATATATATATACATAAGCTTAACAGTTAGGTGGTGTGTACCAGGTTGAACCGTCAGTCCATTCGTTGAGAATCAACGAGAAAAGCAACTCATTATTCTCATTCCTGAGTGCATAGCACAACCAACGCCCGCCGGTGGCCCTTTCCTACCTTGTTTCCTACCTTCCTTCCTTCCTTCCTTCCTTCCTTCCTACCTACCTACCTTCTTCATCTGCGCGCAAATAATCATCGCTAGGATTTCCCATTGTATTATTGTGTCTGCCGTCGAGTGATAAACCCCCGTATGGCTCCCACACTCCTCAGGGAACTCACTCAGAGTCGTTCATTACTGATATAACCAACAAGATGGAATCCAACAATAAACGACACCCTTTTTAGTCCTTTAACCCCATAGAAATCAATTTAAACAAAACAAAAAAAAGAAATAATCAAGAACTTGTTGTAATCTTAACTGTATTAACCCTTTTGTACTCCTGTGTCGAGTATGACGCGACATCAGTTTTTATCTCAAAAGATAAAACTTTGAACAATAATCTAAAATATATATATTTAATTAAATTTGTTAATATTTAAATTGTCATATTTTTTAATTAAAATAAATTACAAATAAAAAAACATTTAAATGCATTAGAAGCTGCTGGAAAGAAAATGAATATATTATTCGAAGTGCGTAAGGGTTAATATCTCGACAAATTGGATTATGTTAAAATATTCGAAAAAGAAATGATTAAAAAAGGGAAAGGTACAGTTATTCGTCAAAAAGGGAATCCTAGGAAATATTATATAACAATTACATTAATATTAATTATTACAGATATACGAGTACTTATGTTTTATGTCAATTTCACCGTTCACTATTCGAATTATTCAAGTTTTCTAGGTTATAATTTACTATAATTAATTTTTCTTTATTTTATATTACTTACTATTATACTATTTTCAGTGTGTACTACACAAACATATGTATATATTATATTATTACAATTAATAATTTAGAATATAATCTTCTTTAGAATTTACACTTATTTTGGCGCGTTAAAGGAAAACATTGGCGGGAATAAAATTAATAATACGATGCGCGCGCACAGCGAGCGACACGAGTAAAACAATTTAACAGAATGAAGTTAGTCGATTATTTTCTTTCGATATAATCGACATTTCTTTTCAAATACTTTACGGATACTTTTGTTTCCCCATTGTATACGTAAACGTTGGTTACTAATTTAACTAAAAAGGGTTGTTTTATATCTCTATATCAAGATTGCAATTATCGATATCTCGATCATTCCTTAACCCGAGAAAACAACTATTGGTCCAATTTGAAATAGAAGTAGGGGAAGAAGGGTGTTTCTATTGAACGTGACACGGTCACGGTTAGAACTTAAACTCGAACGACTTCTACACACACATACATACATATATAGGGTGATTCAGAAACACGTGGCACCTAAATATCTCCGAAAGTATGACAGTAACAGAAAAGTTTGTCTAACACAAAAGTTGTATGAAAAATTATAGGTTATTATATGAAGTTAGTTTTGTTTTTTGCTAGGTGGAGCCACTTCCGAGATTTAACGGTCAACTTTGTTTTTTTTTTTAAATACAATACAATGCTATATTTGAATATTTATCTTTTTATATACATATATGTATATTCTTTCGATAATTCATCGAATATAGGGTAGATAGGAACCGATGAGTCGGATTATATGGGCACCTGGCAAAATCGATCCTTGAATTACGGCCACATTATGACTGCGAAACTTGCTAAGGCCCGCACTTTCCTACTTCGGAACGAATTAATCTGCGAGAAAGAAGAGGCAGAGGGTTATTAGATGAAAGAGAGGTTTAGAGAGAGAATAAGAGAGAGAGAGAGAGAGAGAGATAGAAGCAATGATTCATTTCGAGGGAAACTCAAGCTCTCCTACCAACCAACCAGAAACGAAAGATAGAAAGAGACGGTAAAGAGGTGAGGTGGGGATAGGTGTTAGGGGATTTTAGGAGAGGTGTACCAGAGGAATTCTGGTTACGTTTAACGATCGACGAACGTTCCTACTACCCCATCGTCGATTACAACGAAGATATTTCCCTTGTTAAATGCTGACGGTGCACCGGTTACCACCTCTCTCTCTCTCTCTCTCTCTCTCTTCTCTCTCTTTATATATATATATATTTCTCCGACATATATTATTGCTGATAACGTAAACGTACGGTGGTGGCAACCAACGTACGACAATGTACGATGCGTTGCGGTTTTCGCTTGACTTTACCCCCATAGAGAGACACGACACACTACGTAAACGTAGTATGTTTGTTGGTTGATATCGCGGTTATGTTTTTAGCGCGGAAAAAACCCTAACACCGGGGAATTTTTCGGATGTAATACTTTAGGAAAAGCTGAATTTATGAAGCGTTTTTCTCCTTTCTTTTTTTTATTCCACGTTTTTTTTTTTGGTCTTTTTTTTCTTGTTTGTTTGTTTGTTTGCTTGTTTGTTTTTTATCTTCATTCCGTCTAGGTTTTTGTTATTCTTCTTCTTTTTTTTTTCTTTTTTTTTTTTTTGTAACTCTACGTTAACGTCGGGGTTCGTTTAAAATATTGAAATTTAATCCGCTGTTAGTGTGGAAAAATAAAATAAAATAAAATAAAATAAAATAAAAGAAGAATTTATGGGAATTACATTTACTCAAAAAAACTAACAGTTTTGCAAAAAAAAAAAAAGAAAAAGATGAAGATGAAGATGAAGTTAAATATATCTTCATCTTCTTCGGATAAAATAAACGAGTGTCTTGGGAAATGAATTGGTGACGTTGATGAATAATAAAAGAAAGAAAAAAAAAAAGAAAAATCAAGATTGGTCGCGTTTCATTTGGGAATATAAAGTTTAAAGGTTTCACATATATACTCTTGTGTATGTCCCTAGCCAATCGGAATGCATTTAAAAAAGTACGAGTGGGTCGGTTCACCGGACATGGGAGATTGCTCGCTTTGGGTCAGATCGGCCATTTTGGAATTCGATGACGGTTTATGGCAGTGCCAAGTTACTGCAAGTGATTTTACAACGCAAGACGCACTAGCATCGGAACAAGCTAGGCTGGTCGTCAGGGGTAAGTTTTTTCTTGTTTATTTTTTGTTTATAACATTATGCAATAAAACGAAAATTCATTTGTCAAAAGAAAAATAAAGGGAAAAAAATATACGATAAGACATTTTTGAAGGAAAATTATCACGTGGAATTTTATACGTAACTTTTAGTATTTAATCAATCATTATAATATTATAGTACTTACTAAATTATTATAAATATAAATAAAATTTATTATAATATTATATTAAAATTATAATAATATATTATAATATTATTAAAATTAAAATTATTATTATAATATTATAATATTATAGTGTTTACTAAATTATTATAAATATAAAAATTATAATAAAATTAGTAAGTTATTTAAAAATCTATCGAAATCTGTAACGCAAAACCGAATCTAATTCTAATTCTAATTTAATTGAATTTAATTTAAATGTGCAAACTATAAAATACTCGAAAAAAAATATTCGAATACTTAGCACTAGTGATCTAATCTAATATTATTAATTATGAAATAGAAAGATTGAACGAAATAATTCTTTTGGAAAATATTTCAATACACAATTGTCGATAATAATATAAATTAAAATCGTGATAACTTTCCGAAACAACAGAATTATTGTTATTATTATTATTATTGTTATTATTAATACGTACCCGAGTAAACCTGTGTGTAGTGTAAATTTTCGTTGATTAAATTTTATTTATTTCTTTGTCAAACAAAAATCCCTTCAAAAAGAAAAAACAAACGAAAAACCTTAAAAGAAAAAGTAAAAAAGACAAAAAATACGGATTTCATTTAATATTTCATTCAGAATGTAACAACAATTCTCGTTACGTTGCTTCAAACGTTTACCCAAGCTTCGTCGAGGGTTTGATTGAGAAATAAACAATTTTAATTATAAACTAACAAAATATAATTAACGATAGATAACACATATACATATTTTACTATTCTTACAAAACAATTTGATTAATGAAAAACAATAAAAACATTTAAAAACAGTTTGACCTAAACAAAATCATATTCCCGATTTCATTAAAAATGTATTCCAAAATAACAACGTAGTAATAATAAACAAATAAATAATTAACAATAGGTAACACGTATATACATATATATATATACACATTATATATATATATATATATATACACATTATATATATATATATATATATATATTATACACATTTTTATTTATACACATATTAATACACATATAATACACATATAAATATATATATATATATATAGATATTATTCTATTCTTGCGAAACAATTTGAGTAATAAAAAAATAAAACATTTAAACGGAGCTTGTCTGAGAAAATCATATTCTCGATTTCATTAAAAATTTATTCCAGTAACAACATAATATATAATACTTCGAATGAAAATAAACCTCCCATATATCCACCCAGTTCGTATTGTCTCTCTCTCTCTCTCTCTCTCTCTCTCTCTCTCTCTCTCTCTCTCTCTCTCTTGTTTTAAT
>NW_015148994.1:1203442-1209704 GCF_001465965.1 Polistes dominula | reverse complement strand
TTCCATCGTATCAAATGCCTCTAACGTTGAAACGAATCACGACCCGTTTTCCTTCTGTAATAAAAAGAAGCAAAAAAAAACGAATGGGTGGGAGGGGAAGGGGAGGGGGGGGGAGATGGTAGGTGAAAGAAATTAAGCGATCTCTGATTACTTCGCATGGGAACGAAAAAGATTAAGCCAGGCGGTTCGTTTAATTTCATCCCTTTTCGCAGTCTATCAATCGCGAATGAAATCCTCCCCCTACTCCCGCCTTTTTTTTCACCCCCATTTCGTTATTCGACATATTTTCTCTATGCTGTTGTAGAAAAGAAAAAGAAATCACAGAAGGATAAAAACAACACGCACACACACACACACATATTTCAGTAGCAAAAAAAAGCCAAAACAAACAAAAAAAAAAGCAAGTCAAATCAAAAGTTTCGACAGAAATTGGACTTTTTTTTTCTACAATCAAACGTGTGAGACTCGTGATAAGAAATTTCGACTCAAAACAACTAACACAAGTCTGATTCATTCAATTTAATTCTTCCTAAACATTTTCTTATTTTAAATTAGATATAATTTGTCATTAACACACTTGACGATTTGTAAATAATATAAACAACCCTTATATTAATATTTATCATATTAATAAAAAAATTAAAATGTAATATTAATGCTAGTAATTTATTTCTACATTGAGAATTAATGAATAAAATGATTAAAGGGTTTTATTTAATGAATTATTGCGCAAAAATTAATAATATAAATATTCAATTATTTATATATATATATATATATTAATATTATATAATTATTTATATATTTTAAATTAATTATAAATATTCAAAGAGAGATAGGACAAATAAAAAATAAAATAAAAACAAAAAAATATCAGTGGTATGAAAGGCAGATCGAGGAGAAAATTATACAAAAAAAAAAAAAGAACAAACCGTAAAAATACAAAAATCGAATCACGATTTTCGTTTGGATGCGCATATATACAACGCAGCTGTTCATTTCACGTAACAATGATTTCGAAATACGCGCGAACGGTCACCCGCTGACCCATTCACAATTTCTGCTGCATTCTCCTACCCTTTCTCTCTCTCTCTCTCTCTCTCTCTCTCTCTCTCTTCACCTATCTCTTTCTCTCCCTATTATCGTAGCCCCATGGTTCATAAACGTATCCTAATATATTGGTTCATCTTGTGCACGAAAATTTAGGCTTCCACGCACGTCAAATATTTAGCGTATTATTATTCATTTTCTATGACCCAAATTAAATAAATTTTGTTTAAACCGTTAATTTTTATTTTTTTTTTTTTTAGTTCTATCATTTGTTATTTCGTAAAATTTACATTTTGATAGATTAAATTTAACGGAAAAAAAAAAAAAATACACGTGAAAGAAATAAAGATAAATGAGAATTTCATACAAAATGTAATCCTTCCTTTCGTACATTACGTGAATGTAAAATAAAAAACACAAAAGAAAAAAAAAACGAAAAAGAAAAAGAAAACAAAATACGTAAAAGTAAAAATAATAAGAATTAATTTGTTTGAATATTTCCAAGGCAAAAGGTTAGTTGTAGTGGTAAATCGGTAAAAATTCATTAAAAAAAAACGCGTTGTTTGCACTGGTTTATTTTTCAACAACATTGTTTCGTTAACGAAGCAGCAGTTTTATCGATCGAGAAAAATTCCGGCTAAAGAAAAAACAACATTTTTTTTATTCAATCGTAGTTATACGCTAGCGAAATCACGGTAAAATAATAAAAAAAAAAAAAAAAATACTAAAATACTAAAATACTAAAATACTAAATTACCATACCGAACGAGATTCGAAAGTTTACTGAAGAACTCTACTGTAAAATAGGAAGAAAAAAAAAGTAAGGGTGAAAGGCGTGAAAAGTTGTTGTTGTTGTTGAAAGAAGTTATTTTTCGTTTCAGCTGTATACTTGAGAGCTGCATTCGTTGCATAGATCGAGGATTTTTTTTTCTTCAGTGCTGACCAAGGGACAGGGAAATGATGATAATAAGCCCTTCAAAACGAATTTTTTCTCTTTTAGTCGAAAAGGTTTTCTTAAAGTGACACACACACATTTGTGTGTGAAATCTCTTCTATTTTTTTTTTTTTTTTACAATTACAATCAAAATTATTTTTGTATGTAAAAATACAGTGTCACAATGCTGGTTTCCTATGAACTTTGAAATTATTGAATTAATCTCTTAATATTATTTAATATAAACAATTTTGTTCCTATTAAATACATATTTAAATTAAATTATTTTTTATTTTGTGTTATTTTTATAGCGTTTAGTTTTTATTTTTTAATATAATAATTTAAGGATTTATAATTTAGAGGTTATCCAGTTCTTTTTAGTTATTGAAAGTTTTCAATAGATGGTGCTGTATTACAATTCAATTATTTCACGTTTTTTTCAGATTTGCATACGACATAACTAACCTTACTTTTTATATTTTTTCAAGTATTAATATTTTATGTATAACATTGTAATTATGGTATTATTTTGTGTGTTATTATAATTTACTAAACAATTTATAAAATTCTATGAAATCAACATTTTATTTCTACTACAAATATATATATATATATATATATTTTTTGTTCTTTTATTTCTTTGACTTGTTTCATTTTCATAGAATTGATGTACATTTCGTTGTTGTTTATCAAACAACGATACAAAATCTTTTCCTTTCGGTTTGCATACTTCAGAAAAAAAAATCACAATCGAATAAATTTCTCGAATACACGTTTGGGTTGGTAGTAGTAGTAGTAGTAGTAGTAGTTGGGTTGGTAACGACGAAGACGTTATTTAAATGAAAAGAATAAATGAATAATCGATCGTTTCCTTTAACTACGTAGGAAAAGCGAATAAAATTTACCCCGATACTGTCTCCTTTCCTTTCCTAACCTCACTTCACTTCACCTCACCTCACCTCACCTCAACCGTTTGTACACGTTGAATTTCAATTCCGTTTTCCACGTTGATTAATCAAACGAATAAGTTACGATATTTCTAAAGACGCGTAAAAGTTTATCTGATTTCTTGATCAGCTAAATATCAAAGGAATATAATATGAAACACATTAAATGGCACAGGAAAGAGTTCGAATGAGAAGAAGAATAAAAAAAAAAAGAAAAAAAAAAAATAGCTAAAGCTTGTGAAATCATATTGGAATTTAAATCGAAGAAACGTCATATTTCGCTTTTGTTAAATTTGTTCTGATTCTACCAATGAGAGATCTGTGAAAAAGAAAGATTTTTCCTTCAACCCACTCCTACCCCTCCCATTACCATCTTGCCAGAACTAATCGCAGTTCACGGTATTATTACTTTCTCTTAGATAGAAAAAAATCGACCCATCATTTTTACAGTTATTTGTTTCGTCTACACTATTATTGGAATACGTATACACACATGCACACATAAATATATATATATATATATATATATTTTTTTTTTAATATATATCGTAAGTTAGTCATCTATATAACACTACAGTGTAAAGTCGTTTGAAAGCATCTACAAAGAACGACTAGCCGGAATACGCGCGAACGAACACCCGTTGACCCATTCGAATCGGTTGCATCCTTTCCCCGATCCCTCCCTCCCTCCTTCCCTCCCTCCTACCCCCTTCCTTTTTTCCCTCTCGCGTTTTTAACCTTTTCTTTTTTGTACCTTTTTTCCCCCATTCCCTTTTCTCTGCCACCCCTTTTTCCTCTAACTCTGACACCCGTTCGGTGAGCAACTGAAATGACGTTGTGGGTGACGAGCAACGTGACACACATATACACACGTATATAAAAAGAGTGAGTGATTTACGCTCGCGTGCGCATACACACAGACAGACAGACAGACACACATATGTTCGTTGAAATCACGATCGAAGTACCATCGGCACGGAATATATCTGTGCTTTGAGGCAAACTTTTCAATTTGCTCGGAAAAAGTCCCACTCGGCTAATGCTCGTAATCAATATACCAACGTATCTGCCCTTCCAATCTGCTCCCTTTACCCCCCTTCCCCTTCCCCTCCCCCGTTCGTCCCTTCACACGTAACTATACGTGTACATTCTCTCTCTGGGTCGACATAAAAGTGCGAGCTGATGCGTTAGCGTGAGAATTATATTATACTAACGTGTCCAGTTTCTATCGAAACTTTTGATTTGACTTTTTGAAGTGAAAACTTTTTCAAAATAAGTATGATTTGAAAAAATGCAACACGATGATGTAGTGGGAAAAACTAAACCGGTATGAAGTGAAAACAATTTTTTTCTGCCCGAAAGACAGGCAACCCGTCATACACACGTGTATAAACAGTTTTGACTGGAAAAAAAATTCCGTCCCAGTAGATGGCGCTCGCAAGTGTGTTTCAAATTGTGTCTGGAGGATTGCATACGAACAGGCGCAAATTTTTATAAATTAAATTAATAATTAAATAAATAATTACTAATTAGAAGTACAAATAATATTATAATAATATTATATAATAAGTTATTCTCGAAATTTGTTTATTTAAAGGTTTCACTTCTAACTTGTGTGATATGCACACATGTAATTTTTGTTTTTTATCTCATTTCCAAACTTACTTACAATTAAACAAATTAAAAATGTAAATAACAAAAACAAAGATTGAGATATTTCGTTTAAAAGGTTTTTAAAAAAAAAAGTCTGATGAATTTGTCGAAATGTATAAATCTAGGACGTTGACTTGTTTTACCAAGAAGTCGGTCAAAAGTTTCGTTAGGTTGTTACGCCTGACCGCAACTAGGAAATCGTAATTGTTACTGGGGGAATAATAGAACCGATCGGGAACGCGATGCTTTGTATCCATTAAAGTATCTATCATAGTATTCTGGAATACTAGGTTGACTAAGGTAGAAAGGAAAAGCAAACCTTTCAATGTTTATTCATCTCTGTCTCTTTCTATCTTCTTTTTCTATTAATTAATATCTCAATTTATTGAAGAAATCGTTAAAGTGTGAATGTCCTTTGTGAACAATATATATTTGTCCTTTACAAAATTATTTTTCTTTTAACAATTAAAAAAAAAAAAAAAAAACAAGACCATTGTGTTATTAATTTCATTCATTAAAAATAACTAACAAACCCTACACAATTCTTGTCTTTCTTTCTTTTGATTCTTTTTCTTCTTAAATTGATCTGCCATCTTATAATACAATTTCCTCTTATTGGTTAGACTTGTATAAAGTAAAAAATAAAAATAAAAAGTAAAAAATATCTTTGAATAATTTACTAAAAAGTAATGAAATTTTGGTTGTTTTTTTTTTTTTTTGTAAAATCAGATGCACCAGAAACTAGGGTTGTTGGTGTACCACATGGCCAATTGGAAGAAGGACGAGATAAATTGGAAATAAGGTGTTTGGCTGACGCTAATCCACCAGCATCGATCATTTGGAGGCGTACGAAGACACTAGGTGTCACTGATATCGCAAGCATCGGGGAAACCCTAATGTTTTCACCGGTTTATAGAAACCATGCGGCTGAATACATCTGCGAGGCAACCAACACCGAGGGTGAAAGTAGTCCGGTTATGGTTCAAGTTTCCGTAAATTGTGAGCTATATATTTTTTTTTATCTTTATCCCCCTCCCTTCATCCCCCAGCCTACCCCACGAAAATAAAAGTACGAAGGATCTGAAAATAAAAACCAAAAAATAAAAAAACACTAGAGAAAAATGAGAAACAACTAGGTGCATAGATCTAAGGTACTTGTATGTGTCCGTTATTAATGGCAAAGCTTAATCAACAACCGTACTCATACACACACACACACACACACACAGATACACATTAATACACCCTCTCGCTTATGCTTGTTCCTTCCCACCTTCGTTTTACGATAAAACGTACACCCATCTTTCTCCACGTGTAGGAAGATGCTACTTGAGTGGTTCACGTGCTATAACCATCGAAAGTAAATAATGTTAGCCATTTTCTTACATAAAGGAAAGAGCTTTATTGTTCTTTATAAACGAGAAGTAGAACCTCGTTGAATTACTCTACCCCACCATCATCATCATCATCCTCCTCCTTTTGATGTTTCTTTTCTTATCCCACAATCTTATTTTCTACAAATTTATAACCAGTCTTAACTTTATCCATAATCCACAACCGAGAATTATTATTAATGGAGTCCGTTATGTTTCTTGATCTTTTAAAATAATCTTCTACTATCCCCAAACCCCCCAGTCCCCACCCCCATCAAAGATTGTTCCCAGTAATCAAACTTGAC
>NW_015148994.1:1141316-1197982 GCF_001465965.1 Polistes dominula | reverse complement strand
ATATATATATATATATATATATATATATATATATATATATATATATATATATACTGCTTGTATTTTGTAATAACTGCTTTTTATAATTTGTCAAAATACAAATCATAAAATTTGTATAAAATAATTTTTTTTTTTTATATAATATCTATTTAATTATAATTAATATCATTAAATAGTAATATTATTAAATTAACAATTTATCATAAAGAACAATCATCAATTACGATTAAACTGGATAGAAACGTAAAGGTTAAAAGCTCAATTTATCCAAACGTTTATACATCATCCCCCTAAATCCCTCCCTCCCTCCCTCCCTCTCCCTCCCCCTTTTCAATCTATAATACAACTCATTCTATTTAACAAATATATAACTGATTGAATATCATTGAAAATGTTTATGTACTTTTAGTACTAAAGCATCCAACACGCTAATAGAGGATCCACGTTTGACCGTTGATACAATGGAACGTAACAGTGGTCAACAATTTGTTCCTGAGAAACGAACAAATCACGTTTTAAAGCCTGTACCTTCGCAACAATATCCGCAAGAGTGTTACCAACAGGATCCGCAACATCCACAACAACATTATGAGAGGCACCGTCATCATATTCAACCACACGGACCACAATATTTACAGGTCAGATAAGTTGCACAAATAAGTGACCATAATTGTTAAATTGATCTAATCATAAGTTTGAATCTTTGATTTAGAAATATTTTAAAGAATTATATTTGAATGATAAATGAATTTTATATGTGATCATAATTATAAAAGATGTCTGTCATATATATATATATATATATATATATATATATATATATAAGCGTTGATGTAGCTTTCTTATAAAATGTTGATTTAATATTATTTTAAATTATTGAATACATTTAATAAGAATACAGAAAATAATAATATCACAGTTAGAATGGTATACATGAAATAATGATACAGGAAAAAATATAAAAAGGAAGGTTAAGTTATGTCGTATGTAAATCTGAAAAAAAGACGTGAAATAATTGAATTGTAATACAGCACCATCTATTGAAAATTTACAGTACCTAGAGACTTAGATAACCTTAAAATTATAAATCCTTTAATTAGCGATAAAAAATACAACAAAAAATCGCGATAAAAAACTGTCCTATATTCTAAGTTTTACAACTTTAATAAATTATAACAAAACACGAAATAATATCACAATTACACATTAAAATACAGAAAATAATAATACAGAAAAAAAATATAAAAAAACAATAAGGTTAGTTTTGTGTTATGTAACTCTGAAAAAAACCTGAAATAATTGAATTGTAATACAGCACCATCTATTGAAAATTTACAGTACCTACAGACTTAGATAACCTTAAAATTACAAATCCTTTAATTAGCGATAAAAAATACGAAAAAAAACTATTTTATATTCGAAGTTTTAAAAGTTCAGTAAATTATAATAAAAACACGAAATAATACCACAATTACGCAATAAAATACAGAAAATAATAATACAGAAAAAAAATATAAAAAGCAAGGTTATGTCATATATAAATTCGAGAAAAAAAATATAACGTGAATATATCCAATAATGAAATTATAATACAGCACCATTTATTGATAATTTACAGTACCTAAAGACCTAAACATAATCTCTAAATATAATAAATCTTTAAATTAACGATAAAAAATAAAAAATAAACGCGATAAAAACTATCGAATGTTGTTAATTGACAAAAAATTACACAAAATAAACAAAATTTCGTATACAATGTGACACTAAATTTTTGTATATAAAAAAAGTTACAATACATATTTTGTTGTTGTCGAGATATTCTAAAGAATTACATTTGAACATTAAATAAATTCTACATAATCTTCAAACTAACAAACACTATCTGACGATTTATTTTTAACAATATCGTAAAAATTACATGATTGAATTTATTTAGTTTAATATAATAAACTCATTTATTTTAATATTTTAACTCATATCATTTTCATAATTATGATCACATATAATATTCCAAATACCAAACACTATGTAACTTATTAATTTTTCAAAATTACATTGAATTTTTTTTTTTTTTTTTTTAATTTAATTGAAAATAATGTCAAATTGATAGAACTGATAAATTGATGTATTTTTTTTTGTTTTTTTTTTTGTTTAAATTTATGACTTATCGTTAGATCATTTTCATAATTATTGAGTGAACGATTGCATGTGTAATTAAGCATAGCAAATGATTCTTTTGCTAAGATAAAAAAAAATATATAAATAAAAAAAAAAAAGCAATATAGCAAAGCTTGCCATTGAAAGTGACATTTGCTGACTGACCACCCAAATTCTCGTTACAAGCGAGATTTTAGCTTAAAAAACACGGAACAACGGTAGATGAATGCGAATATATATATATATATATATATATATATATATGAAAGTTAGAAATTCCATGAGCGTGTGTATACTTTAGTAGAAAGCGGGGAAAATCACGTAACACGTGCGTAGTATCCCAAAAATCGTGTGTTGGATAAACGTAGAGATAAAGAGAGAAATAGAAAAAGAGAGAGAGCGAGAGAGAGCGAGAGAGAGAGAGAGAAAAAAAAAGAGAGAGTTTTTATTTTTGTATACTATTTTATATTATTTTTTTGTTTTGTTGTTCATCGAACAAAAAGTTAGATTGGAAATATAAAAATTGTGGATGAACATTTTATTCGATGTTATGACTAAACGATTCTTCATTGTTGTTCGTTTTTTGTTTTTTTTTTTTTTTTGCAAAAATAAAATCATAATATTCGAATATTCGAATATTCGTGAGTTTTATATATCGTAATAATAATAATAATAATAATAATAATAATAATAATATTAATAATAAAAACATGGCTTTAATTAGTACAAAAAAAAAAGAAATTACATTTTCATTTATCGTTCGTCATCAGTATGATGGCTCGATAAATTTCCTATGGCAAAATGTAACACGGAAAAGCGAAAAAAAAAGAAAAAAAAAAAATACCAAAAAAAAACACCAAAAAAAAAAAAGAAAAAGAAAAAAATGACAAAAAAGTATACGAGAAGAGAAAAGTTTGAAAGTAAACGAATTGAATTTTCTCTTGCACTTCTTTTTATATGTTCTTCTTTGAAAAATACAAAATGAATTACACACGTCCCCCCCCCTCCCCCTTCCCAAAAAAAACTAGGCCAAACTGCGAATCGTTAGATCATTCTAAATCGAAATAAAATATTGCGAATACTGTGGGAAGAGAATACAGTTGGAGATTGGGGTGGGTTAGGGGTGGGTTTTGAATCGATATAATAATCGATATTCCTTTATCGTGTTATTGCCGTATTTCCATTTGTTACCTATACCCTGAAATAAATATCATTCTACTAGAGACGTGATTCATTTTGGTATAAGAGAAACGGCGTTAACGTTTGTTTCCTTTCTGGCATATCGAGATGTGAATAATAAAAGATTTTCATTTCAAATCTATGTTCTAATGTTGATATATTATCTATAACAATATTATTTTAGTTGTTAGATCAAAATCATATATTCATACAGTTTCAAAATTTTCTAATGGAAAATCAAATAAAGTGTTTTGTTTTGATAATTGACAAACAATGTGTTAGTTAACTTTGTTTTAAATAAATCAAGTAATTAATTGTGATAATTGGAATGAATCTTTAACATCTTAAACATGGCTGAATGTTGATGAACTATGAACAATGGCCGTTCTATTATTTGTAATAATTTGTTTTTAAAGAAACAATACACATATACTTTAATTAAAACAATTTACTTTAATAATTAATAATAAAATTAGTTCTAATATATATTTTAAAAGATAATATCTGTGAAAGCAACTATAATGGCGCATAGTATTGAAAAATGATATTCGGGGAAGCCCCTATAGTTGCGCATCGTATTCAAAGATGGCACTCGCGAAAGTAACTATAATGGCGCGTAGTGACTAAAAGGTTAAAAAAAAAACACTTTTCTTTTACATTTTGAAATGAAATATTTGATGTCTCGAAGAATTTTTAAATGAAAATCAAATAAAATCTTTTTAGTTTTGATATTTGACGCACAATTGTGTTATTTATTTACTTTTGTTTTTTTAAATAAGTAAAATCAATTGATATTGATGATTGAAATGAATCTTTAAAGGAAAACACTTTTCTGTTAGATTTTCAAACGAAATATATGATGTCTCGAAGAATTATGAATTTATTGTAAATTATTTATCTTTTTTTTAAATGAATAAAATCGATTGAAATTAATGATTGAGATGAATCTTTGAAAAAAAAAAAAATAAATCACTTTCATGTTGGATTTTCAATATCTAAAAAAAAAACTTTTCTTAGACAAACATCTTTCTGACATTCTCGTGCAATTATTGGCCTCGTTTTTTAACCCCAATTGTATTTTAATCTCTCTTTCTCTCTCTCTCTCTCTCTCTCTCTCTCTCTCTCTCTCTCTCTCTCTCTCTCTCTCTGTTTTTCTATATCTCTTTTTCATTATGTTATTTATTCTTGCGAATGAAATAGCAATTCGTAATCGATTGCAAGGGTTTTGATTGAATTAGTAAAATGCACAAACGCGCATGCATTTTAGTTTGCAATTAGTCAGCTTTGTATTTCTCCTTAATCAATGCCACGTGTACATCGTATTATGTATATATATGTATGTGTGTGTACTGTGTATACGTGTGTGTGTATGTGTGTGTGATGATATGGGTATGGATGTGAGTGTGTCAGCACGTATAAATATTTACCTTTAACCAATCGCATTTCCATCTTATTTAACTGTATTATTATATATATATATATATATAGAAACTGTTGTTGTTTTTTTTTTCATTTGTACTAATTTATATTATCCATTGCTTATTTATTTCTTTCCTTGCCCATCCAGAAAGTACCATTTTCGTTTACAGCCACGAGTCCTGCGGGATTCAAGAACGAAAGACTGACTTGGCTGAATTTTATAAAATTATACGGATGAAAGTATTAAATGGAATGATAATAATAATAATAATAATAATAATAATAATAATAATAATAATAATAATAATAATAAGCTCTATTAGAAAAATAATATAAAACGTAATAAGAAAAGAAAAAAAGTAAAAAAAAAAAAAAGAAAACTAGTTGATATACGGTTGTGAGAATATATGTGATTATTACAATATATACATATAAATATACATATACATAAATATATGTATATATATATATATATATATGTTGCAATCGTTTACTAAACTCGTTATAATAAAAAAATATTTAATTGACGTTTAATCTCTTGCCAATTTTAAATGACAATTGTACGTCAGTCAAATTTCTTAAGTGCGAGAGGATTATTATTAAAAATATAATTAATAAATTATCTTTTTAAATATCACGTGTATAGAAAAAAAAAAAAAATATACGTACTATGCGATTGATTAATTGATCGATGTTCTAAATATTGTAAATATTATTAAACGTTTTATTATTAAATGAAAAGTCTGATGAATATAATAGATATAAATAAAGTTATTTTGTTTTTGGGGGGTTTTCTTTTTTTTTTCTCTCTTCTTTTTTCAATATTAAAATATAAATTATAAATTCAATGTTCCTATATACTTTATTTTGATTTATTTAACCGACATTGATACGTCGAGTTTTTCTTAAAAAAAAAAAAAAAAATATATATATATACACATGGTAAAATTATTTGACAAAAATAATAAAATAAAAAAATAAATAAAATAAAAAGAAAAATATATATATATAACTCATGTCAAACAAATCAAAATTGCAACAGTGTAGACAAATTAAAAATATGAATAAACACATACTTGCATACATATTATATATATATATACATATACATACATATATATATATTTCTTAATCAACGCGCATGATTGGAAAAAAAACTTGCACTTTGTATTTAAATCGTAAGAAATGTTGTTACAAAAAATATCATCGATAATTCGATGCACTTTCCTTCACCTCCACTTTCACCCCCATTTATAAAACATCCCTAAAATCTTGAAACCCTGTTGAGTATGACGCACTATCACCAAAACCGTAGTACTCCGGCATTGATACCACGATTTTGAATAAATAAATCATTATAATAATTTACCTATAATATTATATAAATAGTTGAATTCGTTTTGGTAACAATATATCGTCCCTTTTAGTTAAAAGAAAATAAATAGTAGTGGTGAGAAAATTCCAACGGATTGTTTGTTCTCATCGAAGTGCATCGTATGAATATTATTTGTGACCATAATTATTAAAATGTTCTAATAAGTGAAAATTTAAAAAAAAAAAAGAAAAAAAACATGAGTTTATCCATTACACTTCACACCACATTATTTTAAACTAATTCAATATTACGTAATGCGTTTGTTATTTTAAATATTATATTAGGTCTACCAGAAGATTCTGTCCATTTTTTTTTTTTAATAAAATCAAATAATAAATTATTCATAATTTAAACAATGAATTAATTGAATTACTTTTGAACTCTTGTCAATATGGTGGCACTTTGTACATATATTTCATTTGAAGAAATGAAATAGGCCTTAACCCTAATGACGAAAAATTAAAACTAATGTTTGTTCCAACGGATAGTATTTTCCAGTAGACCTAATATAAAATTCAATTAGAATATTTAAATGTTATTCTTTAGAATATTTCTAAGGAAAAGAAATATATGACTTAGACAAGCACTTTCATAATTATGGGCACATTTAAAGTAGCATCTTGTAAAACGCGTTACGAGCCAAGTATATTTGATAAAGCTTTTAATCTCGTGTAAGTGCGTACGCGCGTATGTTGAAAAAAAAAAGGGTGAAGAAGATGAAAAAGGTGTATCTCATTAAACAAAATGTTACTGAAAAAGAAAAGAAAATCTTTATAAGCACACGACATATACAAACATACATACAGCAACAGCAGCATAAGACGTGCGCGCGTACGCACATCAACCCAAACGCCAAATGCTTGTGCATTCGCATTTTTCATCGATGACAACCATTTTTCTTTTATTTTTTTTTTTAGTTTTATTTCTTTTTTTATTTTTCAAAAAAAAAAACCTGTAAATACTCACATTCCTATTATCCGATACGTTGTTCACGTAGAAATCAAGAGACAACTAAGAAGTTAAGATAATCGATCATTAAACGAACTTATATAAACTAATATAGAGAGAGATTTTCTAATAACCTATATAACTATACATATTATTAACATATACACTTACACATATACATGCCTGTCGCTAAATTAAATGCGAACGAAATAATCATTGCTTCGTTTTTATTCAACGAACGGACCGAGCTTACAAAATAACGTAGAAAAGTATTTTTCCTGTGCTTGTGTAACATATTAATAAATATATAAGCACATGCATACACACTGACACCCAACAGACAGGACACACAACTCATACAAACAGCAGACATACAGACAGACAGACAGACAAACAACAGACCACATAACAAACAGGACACACAAACAGACAGACACACAGCAGGACACCCAAAACAGACAGACACACAGCAGGACACCCAAAACAGACAGACACACAGCAGGACACCCAAAACAGACAGACACACAGCAGAACACACTTACAGCAGCACACAAACAGCAGGACACCCAAAACAGCAGACACACAGCAGACACACTAACAGCTGCACACAGAAAGATAGACACATGAACAGCAGCACACAAATAGACAGACACACAAACAGCAGCACACAAATAAACAGACACACAAACAGCAGACACACAAACAGACAGATACACAAGCAGACAGACAGATACACAAGCAGACAGACAGATAGACAGACAGATTGACAGATATTTTTACCTGCAATGTACCATGCGTTTCCCTCCCCTGTTAACTATATACATATATACATACGTACATATAGATACATATAAGTTGCATTGAGCTCCTCAGCCCTTTTTTTTCTCTTTTCCAACCTTCTCTTTGAGATAAACATTGTGCAGGGGGAGCAGCTGTTTCTCAAACCAGATCGTTTAGCGACGTTGAAGCATCCTAGCAAGATCGACAAGCCACCGCAGTATACCACATTCAAGCCGGGTAACTGAAGAACATAAATGCGCCCGTCCCCCTTCTTCTCATTTTCTTGTTCTTTTTTCTTGTATTTATTTATTTATTTATAAGAATAAGAAAAAGTGTTCATAAGTCCTCATAAGAAATGAAGGAAGAAACCAAACGAGAGAGAAAGAGATTATTATTATTATTATTATTATTGTTATTATTTGTCTTTACCCCTCAATTTTTGATTACCTAAACCCCTTTCCTCCAGCCCTCTCCACCATTTAAAAATGGAAAATACTTTTTCTCGCATACGTCCAAACCAAATAAAAATTTATTTTTAAATGAAAAGAAACATGTGTGCACATCACACAAGTTAGAAGTGAAACCTTCAAATAAACAAGTTTCGAGGATAATTTATTATATATTATTATTATAATATTATTTGTACTTTTAATTTGTAATTATTTATTTAATTATTAATTTAATTTATGAAAAATTCGCGCCTGTTCGTATGCAACCTTCCAGATATACACTTTGAAAATGTTGCTTGCGAGCGCCATCTACTCGGGACGGAATTATTTTTCTAGTCAAAACTGTTTATACACGTGTGTATGACGGGTTGTTTATCATTCGGACAGAAAAAAAATTTCGTCCCGACAGATGACGCTTGCAGGCAACATTTTCAAACTGTGTCTGGAGGGTTGCATTTATACAGGCGCGCATTTTTATAATAATTACAAAAAAAAAGTAAATAATAAAACACTTTAAAAAATGTTTTCAAATCAAATATTTTTATAAATAATGATGATTTATAAATAATGTTATATTTGTCTTTTTTTCTCTTTTTACGTAGTATTAAGACCATTTCTTTCCCCCCACTAAATCTCGGTTTCGTTTTCCCAATACATCATCGCGTTTCATTATTTCAAATCAAACCCATTTTAAAGAAGTTTTCACCCGAAAAACAGGAATACAAATATTTCAATGTGTATTATATAATAATAAAAATAGTGATAACAACGGGCTAAAATCAAAATAATATTCATCAAAAAAAAAAAAACAAAAAAAAAAAAGATATTTCGACGTGTATACGTGTGTATCGTTAATTAACGAATAAATGATATAACACAAAAGTTTATATCGTTATCATCGTAACCGTGCTTCTCGATAACGAAGCACTAACATAAGAGAGAGAGAGAATATACATATATATATATATATTGTTATACAGAGTGACACACAAAGTTACAATTATTTTCTCTTTGCCTGGTGTTTATCGGAAAATTGTTCGAATTATCGATAACTTGTCTCTCTCTCTCTCTCTCTCTCCCTCTCTCCCTTTCTCTCTGTTCGTAGTCACTTATTCGAGTACGTAATTAAAAGCTACACACACATTTTACTACACCTACACAACTTTTCGTTTAGGGTCGAAAAGTTTACGGTGTACGTTAATAAAAAGGAAAAAATTCAGGTAGCTGGATTAAATTCACCCTTCCTATCAACCTAATTCATCATCATCCTACCTGTACACAATATTGAAACAAATTTATCTACTATCTTTTATTTACGCTCCAAGCATTCTCTTTCTCTCTCTCTCATAGGCTTGGTTATTCGATTGATCGATCTATCGATCGCCGTAATAAAAAGATTAAAAATATATTCGAAATGTAATAACACGTTTTACGTATAAAATGGTTATTTTTGTTCTTTTTTAAAAGTCATTTAGAAATACGTTTGGTATATGAAATAAAATTGATTATTATTGTACAAAAACGGCATAGAAAAAGAAAAAGAAAGAAACAAAAATTCGAATACAGCCCTGTATATATACAGGAATGTTCACAATTAATCGGAGTCGTTAATTTAATCTGCCAAAAACACATCTCACTGCCGACAATGTTCCAATATTATATAACAAAATGACTGACCGACTTTCTGGATTAATCAAAATGAAAAAGAAAAATAAATAAAATAAAATAATATAATATAATTAGAAAAAAATTAGGGAATGTTGTTTTTTGGGATGACTAAAAAATCAAATTAAACTCATGAAGATAATTGATTTACAATTAGTTAAAGGAAAGTTCGAAGAGAGGACATGTTTGGTAAAGTTCTTAAAACAAACACATAAGTTATTATAATATATAACAATTTCTTCGAACTGTAACAGAGTATATATATATATATAGAGAGAGAAATTTTACTTCTAAACGCTTATGACATTATTGTTAATATAAAACAATGATTTTTATTGTTTAAATATTTTTATCGATATATTATTGTATTATTAGTAGAAACAAGGATCGTGCTTTTTTTTAGTATCGATCGTATAATAAAAGGATGCGTTTAAAGTGTGTACGTATGCGTGTGTACGGGTGTGTTTATGTATGTGTGTTGGTATGTGCGCGAGCGCGCGCGCGCACGCTCTCTCGTCCGTATGCGTGGGTGTTTGTTTGTGTGCGCGCGTTTATATGTGTACGTACGAGAATGCAAGGTGAAAAAAAAACGAGAGGAACAATGTGTTTCGTACTATATATAATAAACTTACTGTACAGACCGTTGTCCATATCAAAAGAAAAAAAAAATCTGCGCTTATTAAAGCAAAAGAAATAATTCTATTTAATTTCGACTGCTGGCCAAATGTCCATGCAGATATACGAAACTTAAGGAACTGATTTCCAAAACTGGCTGAAATAAATCTAATTATTAACACCCATTTTGTTTCGTGGAAATTTATTTCAATCATTTCCAACACTTCCTGAAACTTACCTATTGCATAACCTTTCATAACCAACGAATAGTTGATTGAATATAATAATAATAATAATAATAATAATAATAATAATAATATATATCACAAGTCTTTTCTTACCTAAAGATTCTAATACTTTATTTCGAGATAATTATTTATATTAAATATAACAATTTTGAAATATTCCTTGAACAATTTGAAGAAAAAAGTATTGCAACAAATAACGCAATAATACGAAATTGAAATACTTCGCGCTCTCTCGCTATTGGTTGATTTATCGAGAGAGGTTGTGACGAAAAAATATGAACGCTAGTCGTTAATTCGTCGAGACCGCGAACGAATCATAAGCAACCAATCAAATCGTAGTAACCATTTGAATCAAATGTAGTTGCAACGATAAGACTGAAGAGAGCGTTACTGCATCTATCGTTATTTTTCAAAGTTTATCCGTCTTATTTTGATCACAGTTATTAGTAACCTCGTGCTTGCTTGTAAAAAAGACTTGATTGTATAGGTTAGAGTGTGTTGAATTGTTTGTAAATTATATATTTCACAAGTAAACTTAAATTTTCCATAAAAAAATAAATCTCTCTGTCATTACACCGATATAAATTTATCTTGAATCCAATCATGGCGGTTCGTGTACAATTCGAAAATAATAATGAAATTGGTGTATTTTCTAAATTGACGAATTCTTATTGTCTAGTTGCAATTGGTGGTTCTGAAAATTTTTATAGGTAATATAAATATAAAATATAATTTCTTAAATCATTATTTTGTTAATCTTTAAAGAATTAAATACTGAGAATAATTTAACGTAATCTCTTATCAACGATAAGACTTTAATCTATGAATTATCTATTGGACTTGACCTTTATACTAATCAAAACACACATTAGAAAGTTATTTAATTGTAATAAAGAGATCAACAAAATTATCTCTTATTATTTACAGTGTATTTGAAGCTGAACTTGCTGATACAATCCCTGTAGTACACGCGTCAATAGCAGGATGTCGTATTATTGGACGATTAACCGTTGGTACGTTATTTTTAAAAATAATATAAATATCAACAACAACAACAACAAAGTAATATAAATAATTATTTTGTAGGAAACAAAAATGGATTATTAGTACCAAATACAACCACGGATACAGAATTGCAACACATAAGAAATTCTTTACCAGACAGTGTTAAAGTACAAAGGGTTGAAGAAAGACTTTCAGCTTTGGGAAATGTTGTTGCTTGTAATGATTATGTTGCCTTGGTTCACCCTGATCTTGATAGGGTATACATTTTTGTTTATAACAATATCATGTATTACAATTACAATACAATACATATAACATTCATTTTATATCTAATATATTTTATAGGAAACTGAAGAAATTTTAGCAGATACTTTGAATGTTGAAGTTTTTCGACAAACAGTAGCAAGTAATGTTCTTATTGGATCATACTCAGTTTTATCTAATCAAGGTGGTTTAGTACATCCAAAAACTTCAATTCAGGATCAGGATGAGTTATCATCCCTGTTACAAGTACCCCTCGTTGTAAGATCAAATTTTGTTTTTATATATTACAAAGAAAGAAAGAATTGAAAAATATGAAGTTAAGTAAACAATACAAATTAATTATCAATATAATTATATAGGCAGGTACAGTCAATAGAGGCAGCGATGTTATTGCTGCAGGCATGGTTGTAAACGATTGGGTCTCTTTTTGTGGGATGGAAACAACTTCAACCGAACTTTCTGTCATAGAAAGTGTTTTTAAACTTTCCGAATGTGTTCCAGCTAATATTACATCGACTATGCGTGCATCTCTTATAGAAAGGTAGAGTTAATATTGTATAATAATACTACCCTAGTAGCATAAAATATTGAATACATGTGTATTCAATATTTTTCAATATTTTGTGCTACTTTCTAGGGTACAATTCATATGTAATATTTTCTTACTTAATTTTTTGTTTTAATTATCTAACGTATGATTTTATAATTGTTGCAGTATGTCTTAAAAAAAATTCTACAACTTCGATACAAAACGCAAATGAAACAATTTAAAAAAAATCAATCCATGATAGACGAAATAAGTGTACATATTCATAGAACCAATGTTACGTGGATTACAAATGCACAATATGATTGATGCAATGCTTCTCATTTTTTTTTTTTTGAGTACTATCTTATAATTCCAACTAAAAAAAAAACCTTTCAATGTATTAACACGTTTCTATAGATTAAAATTTATACGATTTCCCACTATCCTCTCCTTTTTTTTTTAGTTTAATCCGTTTTTGATTTATTTGTATTAAAAGAAGAAAAAGCAAACAAAACAAAAATATGAATGTAACATTCTTTTGTAATAATTGACGATTTAATCTAAACAAAACAACAACAACAAGAAGAAGAAAAAAATAGATAATAATTCTGGAAAATTGTTATACAAACATCCTTGAATTTACGCGTATTTCCGTTTCACGTGGATATTTTTTTGTTTGTATGTTTTTTTTTTTCTCTCTTTACATGAACGGCAATCAATCAAACTAGAGTTTATATAATTAGAAATGAAATAAAAAAAAAATTAGTATGTTTTTAAGAAATAATATATATGTAATTACATTTTAAATATTATTTTTTTTTGTTTTGTTATATATGTTTATATATTTTAAAAACTATGTCGACGAAAAATATAAAAAAAAATTGGAATAATTTAAACGTTAGAACGTTTATTAAAATATTGTAAAAAAAAAAAATGAATGGTTTGTTGTGCAAATGTAATGTGAAACTAATGAGTTTCTAACATTACTGAATAAGCATAATAAAATATATATACCTTATGATTAAACGTACACACACCACCACACGTTTTTTTTTACTTATGACTTCTAAGATAATATATTTTCTAATTTTGTCTAAATTCAAATAATAAAAATTACTATTGCATAAAAAAAATTAAAAAATTCTTACGTAAATTCATGTGGGATATCTGTATATATATATAAATATATATGTATATATTAAATAAAACAATAAACAAGATAATAAAGTTAATAATTATTGTATATTAATTATTTCGCGCGAAACTTAAATTTAAATCGGCTTATCAATGGCGTACTCATGTTCTAATTAGAAAAATACAAAATGATAAGATAATAGTAAATAATTATTATTAAATTAATTATCGTGCAAAATATAAATTTCAATATTTCTTATAATTTTGTATAATTTAAACTACAAAAAAAGAAAAACAAAAAACAAAAAAAAAACAAAAAAGAAAATAAAGTTCTATAGAAATATTTCATAAAATTACCAACCGGAAATGAATAATAATCTAGTCAATTAGAAAAAAAGAATGTCCTATTCTTTGTTGACAATTGCATTTTAATTATCAAATAATTATAAAAATAAATATTAAAAAACAATAAAAAATAATTTTGAATAATTAAACAAAAATTAAATATATATATATATAGATATATATAGATATAGATATAGATATATATATTACAACAAATGTTAATAATGATTTTCTTTTCATGATATTCAAAAATAGTATTACAATGTAATCTCTCTCTCTCTCTCTATAATTTATAGTATACTTAAACTTTGGACTCTATCATTTCCAGAAATGATGAAACAAGTGATAAAAAGAAATTATAAATCACTTAGAAGAGTAAAATCAAATCATACGTTAATAAGACTTTGATGGAACCACTACGTTGTATTAACTTTTGTTAGATACTGTACTACGCATTTACGCAATTAAATCGCGCGTGTGACGCGTGCGTTTTGTGCACGTGCTTTGTGATCTTGAAGATTAGTGTTAACTTTGATATGACTATCTTATTCGCTAGTCATATCTTTAGATATATTATTCCTTTTGTCTATTCATAACCTTCATTATGATCTATTAAAAATTTTCTTATATTGTATCATTCATCATTGAAAAGTGCGTGTAAATAATCAAACAAATTAATCGATCAGATTCATTTGAATCATGTACCAATTTAGCTGATACATTCCTAAATCTTTTTTCGTAATTGTTTTGCTGTTTTTTTTTTCTCTTTGTTTATGTGTGTGTGTAAGTGTGTGTGCTGTTAACGTTAAATAAATTATAATTTCAAAAAAAAAAAAACAAACAAACAAACAAACAAAAGTTTCAAAAATGGATAGCAGTAAAAAGTACGATAATCCAAGTCCACGTACAAAAGCCAATATATTGAGCATACTTGTTTTTTGGTAAGTTATTTTTTGTTTTTGTTTTTAATTTCTTACTTATTTATCTCTTATCATATTCTATTATAACATATTTTATATATGTATCTGACAATGTTATTACGTAAAATATATGCAATTGCATATATAAATATGTTTATGTGTGTGATTGTATGTATATTGATTTTTAATAACATACACACATACAATGAATATAATATAAAAGTTTATTATTACACATTGTTATTAATTGTATTGTCGTAAAATGCTATTTAATAGTTTTATAAATGTATATATGTATATGTATATGTATGTCTCTTTGTACGACAATTACATAATATATGAAAATGTGTATTTGTAATCTGACATTTAATGATATGGTAATAAACACTGTAAAGTGTGTGTTCGTGTTTGTGTCATATCTATATTAATTTGAATAATTATTATACCATTGCTGTTACACTATTTTACAATATTATCAGTTAACTAATTTCATAATATATAATTCATTTATTTAGGTAATTATAATAATTATCGTTAAGTCAGATTTTAATTTAAATAAAGATATAAATTATTTATTATTATTATTATTATTATTATTATTATTATTATTATTATTATTATTATTGTAGGTGGTTAAAACCATTATTTTTACATGGAAAAGACCATGATTTAGAAGTGAAAGACCTTTATAATGCACGACCTACCGATATTAGTGAATCATTAGGAAACAAATTAGAAAAGTAAGTATACTGTTTAAAGTATAACTTTAAGATAAGATTAATATTAGATATATATTATATCTACAATAGAGAGATTAGATATATATTATATCTATGAATAAAGATATATATGTATATATATATATTATCTAATATTAATCTTATCTCATGTGTGTGTAAGTATTATAATACAAGCTTTCTATGATAACAATAAATATTACTTGCATATAATATAATATATTACATGTATGTGTTTATAATATTTATATAATATGTATGTTTATATATATATATATATATATATAAAAGTATGTATAATAATATTATTATAGTAACATATTATATATTACGTTTATATATATATAATAAGTTTATATAAAAACATATGTATAATATATATACAAAAAGAAACAATATGGTAATAACAAAATAAAATAAAATCAAAAAATAAATAATCTATTAAAATTACACGAATTTATTCTAGAAATTGGATGGAAGAATTAAAAGCTGCAAAAGAAGCTGGTAGAAAACCAAAATTATATACAGCCTTAAGAAAAACATTTTTTTCATCGTTTGCTTATTACGGTGGATGGACTTTGCTTATAAGTTTAGTTTCAAGGTAAATATAAATATAAATATATTATCAAAAGTCTGATTATAAATAATCTGATATGATTATGAATTTGTTTTGTTTTGATTAGAGTTTTACAGCCATATACATTAGGATTATTGATATGGCATTTTGATCCGAGGTCAACGTCAACTGTAACAGAAGCATATTTGTATGCTACTGCTGTTGTAATTTTGATAACGTTAACAGCATTAATTCATCATCATACCCAATTAGGTTCAATGGAAATTGGTATGAGAATGAGAGTTGCATGTTCATCCCTTGTTTATAGAAAGGTAATATTGAATTATATATTTGTTTGAATAAATAACAATGAATGATACATTTTGTTTCTCATTTAATGTATTAAATAATTATTGTTTGTAGATATTACGATTATCTCAAGGTACTACTAGTATTACAACTTCTGGACAAATAATCAATTTGTTATCAAACGATGTATCAAGATTCGAACAATTGTTTATATATTTACATTACATTTGGATTATGCCATTACAAGGTGCCTTAATCGCTTTTTTAATTTGGGAAAGTGTTGGTATAGCTTCTTTAGCTGGTGTTTTTCTCATAACTGTTCAAACAATTCCTGTTCAAGGTAAATAAGTTTTTCCATTTATGTAACTGTCTGCCATTAATTACATAACAAATAAGAAATGTTAACATCATATATTAATTTATCATGACTTCAGGATATATGAGCAAATGGACAGCTAGTTTAAGATTAAAAATAGCAATAAGAACCGACGAAAGAGTTCGTTTGATGTCGGAAATAATAAGAGGAATTCAAATAATCAAAATGTATACGTGGGAAAAACCATTCGAAAAATTAGTTAGTTTATCAAGAAGGTAATAATAATATTCCACAAATTTGTATGACATATAAATATATATATATATGATCACAATTTATACATTTTGTTTGATTATAACTTGATATATTTGTATTTCAGTTATGAAATTGATGTACTTACATTAACATCGTACTTAAGAGGATTTACTTTAGCTACGTTTGTATTTACCGAAAGAACAACGTTGTATTTTACAATCATGGCATATGTACTTCTTGGAAACAATATATCTGCTGATAAAGTATTCTCAATGGCTCAGTACTTTAATATTTTACAAGCTACCATGGCTATATTTTATCCTATAGCGGTATCTTCTGCAGCTGAGGCTTTAGTGTCAATAAAAAGATTACAGGTGAGAAAAGAAAAGAAAAGAAAAAAAAACAAAAAGCAACAATTTAAATTTGCTTTAAAATTGTTTAATTCAAATAATAAACATTATAGATAAGAGAGATCTCTTCTTGAGACTGAGAAAACATTTCTATCGCATCTTTTAATTTTATCTGTTTGTTTTATTATTATAGAATTTTCTGTTATTGGAAGAGAATGTGCCTTTAATTCACGCATTGCCAAAAGATGACAAAAATAATATTATATTAAAAGATATTACTGCTTCGTGGACTGATACTACTATTGTAAACACTCTTCATGGCATTAATACTTATATGGGATTTGGTAAACTTTATGCTTTAGTTGGACCAGTTGGAGCAGGAAAGGTAATACCTTAATATTTTTAAATATTATTTTATAATATAATGTTTATTAACAATTATATAACATTTTCTTTTTTTTTTCATTGATTTTCTACAGAGTTCATTTCTTCAATTAATATTAGGAGAATTAAAAATATCTCATGGTCAAATATGCGTTAAAGGAAGTATATCATATGCGAGTCAAGAATCTTGGTTATTTTCTGGTACAGTAAGGAATAATATTTTATTTGGACAACCATATGATCAACAAAAATATCAAAAAGTTGTCAGAGCGTGTGCTTTGATAAAAGATTTTGAACAATTTCCGCACGGTGATAAGACATTAGTTGGAGATAGGGGTGCTGCACTTAGTGGAGGACAACGTGCTAGAATTAATTTAGCTAGGTATATAAATTATTATATAAATATATATGTAATAATATTATTATGAAATTATTATGTATTCAACTTTGTTCTTTTTTTTTTTTTTTCTTTTAATTTCTTGTTTATAGAGCAGTATACAGAGATGCTGATATATATCTTTTGGATGATCCTTTATCTGCTGTAGACGTACACGTTGGTAAACATTTATTTGATGAATGTATCAATGGATATTTGAAAAATAAAACGAGAATTCTCGCAACTCATCAAATACAGTACTTAAAAGATTGTGATCACATAATTATACTTAATAATGTAAGTACCAATATTGTTATTTATTTGATACAAATTAAAAATTGCAAATATATTTGATTATTACTCCTTAATAGGGTTACGTGGAAATCGAAGGAACTTTTGCGGATATTCAAACGAAAAAAATTGACTTTTTGAAATTATTGGAAAATGATGAATCTAAGGAAAAATCATTAGTCAAAGAAAACAGTATAGAATCAACTTCAGATATGTTGGTATCCAGTAGTAATACTGTTGTAGAAAATGATGAAGATGTTGAACCACAAGAGACGGAAGAATTAATGGCTAAAGGAAGCATATCTAAAGCTGTTTATTGGAGATATTTTAGAGCTGGTGCATCTATTTTTATAATGATTACCTTTTTCTTATCAATGTTATTGGGACTTATAGGAAGCAGTGGTAGCGATTATTGGGTTGCCTATTGGTATGAATTCAAGTTTGTTATAATCCTAAAAAATACCCTACAAAGTAGCAGAAAATATTGTCAAATATTGAATACAACATTGAATCTCGTTTTAATATTAAATACACATGTATAATGTATAACAATACTCATGTATTTGATATTTTTCAATATTTTGTCCTACTAGGGTATTTATTTATAAACTTTCGCTAATTTTCTTTTGTTTATGATATAGGACAAATCAAGAAGAAATGAGATTGAAGAAAGAACAAACTCGTGCGTTCTTTGTTGATAATTCTAATAAATCTGTATTAACAAATGGTGATTTCAATTCTACAGATTTCGCAATTAGAAATGATACGGTCAATAATAATATTACGAATATAATTTTTAATGATTTTATAGCAATGCAAAATATAACAGCTGAGAATACGGTTAGTGTAAAAATGATTGTCAATTTGTCTCGAAAATTGTTAAATATTTTGTGTTTTATATAGAAATCATTTTTATATTCATTTTTAGACAAACTTGGATGAAGAAATGTTTAACGAATCATACGGTCTCGATGTTACCACCGCTTTATCGGTTTATGGAGCTTTAATTACTTTAAGTATAGTAATGACCTCAACGAGAAATCTCTTATTTTACAAAGCATGCATGACAGCTAGCAAAAATCTACATAATATGATGTTCTCGTGTTTACTTAAAGCACCTATGCTATTTTTTAATACAAATCCATTTGGTAAGCATCGCCATATGATAAATTACTAAACAAAAATCAAACATTTGTATTTATAATAAATAATTAAAATATGTTTACATTTGCAGGTCGTATACTTAATCGTTTTTCAAAGGATATTGGTGCTGTTGATGAAGTATTACCAAGAACTATGATA
The DNA here is from genome assembly GCF_001465965.1 of Polistes dominula. Next base: position 1,178,071 of record NW_015148994.1, on the reverse strand, counting down.
GAATCAATACAAATTTTTACAGTAATGACAGGAATTTTAGTACAAGTTATAATCATTAATTGGTGGTCTATTATACCTATGCTCATAATGGGTTTTCTATGTTGGAAGATAAGAACTATTTATCTAGCAACTGCACAAAATTTGAAACGTCTTGAAGGCACTAGTAAGACATCTAAATCTTAAATTTACATTTAGAAAAATAATCTAACATTTGTTTTATTTATTAAATATCTATTATCATTTTTTTTCTTTTTTTTTTCTTTTTTCAGCTAAAAGTCCAGTCTTTTCTCACGTCAATTCATCTTTAGTTGGATTAAGTACAATTCGTTCAACCAAGGCACAAGAAATGTTATCTAAAGAATTTGATTCTCATCAAGATTTACACACTGGTGCATATTCATTGTCAATTACAACTGCCACAACATTTGGTCTGGCACTTGACGCAGTATCCGTTTTGTTTGTAGCTTTTGTTACGTATAGTTTCATTATTTTGAACGATGGTAAATATCTATTTATAATTGGCACATGTTTACATTAATATTGAATATTATTGAAATAAATTCTATCTTTTAATATCAAACATTTCAGGTAATACTTTTGCCGGCAATGTAGGCCTAGCTATATCACAGGTTCTTATTTTATGTGGAATGTTACAACATGGTATGCGTCAAACTGCGGAAGCTATAGCACAAATGACTAGCGTTGAAAGAGTATTACAATTTACACAACTCGAAGAAGAAGGTCCATTTACGAGTGATCCAAATAACAAACCATCACACGAATGGCCTACTAAAGGCGAGATTATATTTGATCATGTATATTTGCAATATTCTAATAACGATCCGCCAGTTTTGAAAGATTTAAATTTCATTATACAACCTGCAATGAAGGTATGTACATATATTGATAAATAATGTATCTATCAATAAGATATATACATATATATATATAAAACCCTTGACTTTTCTTAAACCTAATTTTGTTTCTTTTTTCTTTAGATTGGAATAGTTGGGCGTACTGGTGCTGGTAAATCTTCGTTAATTTCAGCCTTGTTTCGTTTGTCTGAATTCAATGGTGCTATTTACATAGATGGAATTAAAATCAATAAGATTGGTTTACACGAACTTCGAAATAAGATTTCTATTATTCCTCAAGATCCAGTGCTATTTTCTGCAACATTGCGAGACAACTTAGACCCATTTAATAAACACGACGATGTTGCTTTATGGACTACACTTGAAGAAGTAGAATTAAAAAGTGCATTTATTTCTTTGGATCATCAAATTAGTGAAAGTGGTAGCAATCTTAGCGCAGGACAAAGACAATTGCTTTGTCTAGCGCGTGCTATTATAGAAAATAATAAAATTCTAATTCTCGATGAAGCTACGGCTAATGTCGATCCTGCAACAGACACATTAATACAAAGTACAATTAGAAGAAAGTTTCAAAATTGCACGGTATTGACAATAGCTCATAGATTAAATACTATAATGGATAGCGATAGAATATTATTGCTGGATCATGGTGAAGTAATCGAATTTGATCATCCTTATACATTATTAAAGAACGAACAAAGTTATTTTTATAAAATGGCTAAAGAAACTGGAGATCATATAATGGAACAATTCCTAATCATAAGCAAACAGGTAAAATTATACTACAGTGTCATTTTCTTTGAATAATTCTTACTTTTTCTTGTTAAAATAATTTCTATTTTATACGTATATCATTTTCAGGCCTATGATAATAGTAAGTTCGATATATCTACAGAAACGAAAGTACAAGAAAATGGAAATCCTAATGGTCTAAAACACTAATTACTTTGTAATTACTTGTTAATAATAATATATGCATGTTTGTGTATTCTTTTATAATTAAAAATAAATCAAAATGTGCACATATATAAACTTTTGTACAATTATTTGTAGATATTTGAATTACTCTCTATTTCAAATCATAAAAGATAGAAATATATCCACAAAAAAAAGATGAATAAATGGAATGATAATATTTAAAATCTTACGTTATAAATAAGATGATCATATTACTCTTGAACGTCCAATATATAAATAATTTACGAGTAATTTATTCATATTAATTGTACTGCACCACTTTTAACTAAATCAGCGATAAGATTATATTGTATAATGTGTTGAGAACCAGCTTCCAAATCTATTTCTTCATCTGTTACACCGGGTAAAATAATACCAGTTATTCTTTCATTGGCTCTTAAAAATACATGAGTTTGCATATTTGGTTTGGTGCTAACTTTTTCTATTTCAAATGCTTGAAAACTAGCAGGCATGTGTTGCAAAGCAACCGTTTTGAAAAGATTTTCAACGCTACCCAAATATTCTTTAGCAAAGCGTACTTCATTTGGGGTTAAGTAAGCTTCTTCTGGTTGTCTGGCAGCTTCCTCTGACAATATATGAATAGTATATCTTTCTATTTTGTCCAAACGCATTCTTAAATAACTAGAAATAAGGAAACGTATCCTCTCGAGTTCCATTTTATGAATCCACAAACGAAGATCATCCCTTTCTAACCTCTTCACGTTTTCTTCCATATGACTTATCTGTTGCAACATGCAATCCACAAGATCAAATTTATGCGGAAGAATTTCTGGAGAAAATTTTTCATTAAGCCATGCATTTTCAATAGCTTCCAGTGCATTTTCTGCCGTTAAAACCTCTTCTATTTCGTTTCCTAACCCGGCACCATTTTCTTCCTCAATATCTTCCATTATATTTTAACACTATATTATTTCTTCAATCGATGATTTCACAAATGTAAATTTTATTAAATATTATCACTAATAATTTGATATAACACTTAATTAAACTTTAACAAACAGATTTACCCGTGACAATCAAATAACGTTTGGTATTTAATTTATTTTTCCTGTTTCGAAACTCGAAACACGATTAAGGATCGATTTATCGATTTTTTCGATTTTTTCGATTTTTTCGATTTTTCCGATTGCGCGCGCTAAAATATTTAAATTTGAAACGAACATAGATTATAATAATATGTATTTTGTTAAATTAATTAATAATTAATATTATATTTATAAATGAAAATCAAATCTTTACATATTTAAAATAAAAAATAGATAGAACATTACTATAATCTCCTTATATGATGAAACCATATTAAAACGCAAACGTCAATAAAACATTTCATATACTTTAAAAAATAAACAAGACAACAAATATTTAATAATTTAATTATAACGTTTTCATTTTTATTTTTATTATTATACAAAATAAAAGAAAGAAAAAGAATAAAAAAAAAACATTATTACGCGTTATTTATAATAGATCGTTAAAAAAAAAAAAAAAAAGAATAAAGTTGCGTGATTATGTCTCATATAAGAGTTTATCCTTCTTACAATTCTCAAGGTACTCACGAAGAAATCGAAGAAGTATATACTTCAGTCTTTTGTGTTTTATTCTTGTTGTACCCTTGTAAGGTTTCTGTGTGCGACATTGAAGGTGCCCCAAGGTATTCTTTAATTCCTTCTAACTTAATAAGTACTGTCTTAAGACTGTTTGGAGATTTAGATGAAGTAATCATATAGAGAAGAAGGAGTAAGGGTACATATGGAGTCAAGTTGGAGTAACGGTGCATATTTAAACTGGACTCGTGCAGAGACAAGACGAGCCGCATCCATCAGTGGACCAAACAACATTCGGTGCCTTCTAAGTCCTCACAGCCCGCGGTGACCACCCTCCACTTTTAAATATTCAGGGAGTACCTGGATTAGTTCGTTGTTTTTACGATTTTCTCCAAGTAGCCTGTGGTAAAGGTAAGAAATAATAATATACAAATAACATCAAATACACTATAATTAGATTTTTTTTTTAACTGTATATTTATAGTCCAACATGACCGTTATGTCGGGACCAAGTTATGCAGCATGGGCGAGTCATGGGTCGAAATTCGGCAACCTGACCTTAGTAGATAGTATTCCACCAGAAATGACACATTTAATTGATCCACATTGGTATCAATTTCCACCTATAAATCCTATGTGGTATCCCATGGTTGGTTTCGTTATTGGTTTACTAGGTTTTATCTCTGTCATTGGTAATGGCATGGTGGTTTACATCTTCTGTTCAACAAAATCATTACGTACTCCAAGCAACATGTTTGTTATTAATCTCGCCTTTTCTGATTTCCTCATGATGTTCACCATGTCTCCACCTGTGGTAAATATTATTTTACAATCATTTAACAAAACATTTTTTTAAAAGAAATTATTGAAAAATCTATTTTTTTAAATAGGTAATTAACAGCTACTATGAGACGTGGGTATTTGGGCCTCTTATGTGCCAAATCTACGCACTTTTGGGTTCTCTGTTTGGATGTGGCTCCATATGGACAATGACTTTAATTGCATTCGATAGATATAACGTAATCGTCAAAGGTTTGTCAGGCAAGCCACTCACCATCAATGGAGCCCTCCTTCGAATCTTGGCTATTTGGGCATTCTCCATCTTTTGGACTGTTGCACCTCTTTTAGGATGGGGCCGGTAATATCTTGTCATAGTATAATAAATTTTCTGTTCTTTTTTTCCCCCCATTAATTTTAAAACTACATTGATTAATACGTGTCATTGACAGATATGTACCTGAAGGAAATTTGACAGCATGCGGCACTGATTATCTCAGCAAGGGAATAGAATATACATCTTACATCTTCATATACAGCATATTTGTCTACTATCTGCCACTATTTATGATCATCTACAGCTACTACTTCATCATTCAAGCTGTCGCGGCACACGAAAAAAATATGCGAGAACAAGCTAAGAAAATGAACGTAGCATCTCTAAGATCCTCTGAAAATGCTAATACTAGTGCCGAATGTAAATTGGCAAAGGTGTGTACATACATATATATTATATAATATACAAATTTCAAATAAATTTGCATATTACAATAATTTTGATAACTTTAGGTTGCGCTTATGACGATCTCCTTATGGTTCATGGCATGGACTCCTTATCTTGTCATCAATTATACAGGAATCCTTGACACTCAGAAGATCACACCTATCTTCACTATTTGGGGATCCATTTTCGCTAAAGCAAATGCTGTATACAATCCTATTGTTTATGGTATCAGGTAAATCATTTGTTCATCTAAAGAAGATACCAAGAAAATAACATATCGATGAAACTTTTATATTAACTGATCTATATCTGCTTTTTTTTTTTTTTTCAGCCATCCTAAATACCGAGCCGCTCTCTTCCAAAGGTTCCCATCTTTGGCTTGTGCAAATGAATCGGCACCTGCTGCTACGGATGCAACATCTACCGTATCTGGTGTGACTACTGTCAATGATGCAGAAAAAGCCTCTGCATAAAGAACAAAAAATAGTCAACAAAAGCTGCCATTTTCTAAATTTCTAAATTAACATTAGAGAAATTAATATCAGAAGAAAAAATATTGAATTATTTAACATCTCAGGCAGCAATATTCGTGTGTTCTAAACAAAGACTTTAAAGTGATATATATATATATATATATACATATATAATGTTAAAAAGAAGAATAACATCAAGAATATATGAACACACATAAACTAAAAGATTCAATTTAACATCTAGAAGGAGATAATTAAAAAAAAAAAAAACCTCTACCAATAACATACATGATATCACTGTTTACGCAATATAAAATGAACAAACTTTAGATACATCTATGATTAATTTTATGATTCACATTTCACCACAATGTGAAACGTTTATAATTGATTGATAGATTGCATTGTAATTTTTGTCCATTTTATAATATAGTGGTAAACATGGTCACTTTGGTATAAGCAGGTATTGGCTCTATGGTTACAAGATTAGTCAGCGTGCCAAGACTTAGCGATAGCGTCATATCTGTACTTAATTTTGTAAAACTAATATAATAAATCATGCAAGCAATATCATTTGTTTATTATTAATATACTAAAAATCATATAATTAAAATATACACCCTTTAATAATCTACTATACAAGTATATATATTTTGTTATCAAATTATTTCAATAATAATAATTATGCGCTAAATTATTTATTTCCATATTTTACACAAGCACATCAAATTAGATAATAACATATGAAATTTCGAAAAATTTAATTTCATACTTTTTAAGAAGAAAACTAAATAATATTAATAATAAAGAAAAAAATTATGCTTTTCCACTCGCCGTTGTGGTAGAAGATGTTTCAGCATTTGTTGCAGTTGCTGCAGCTGCTGCTGGTTCTTCTGTTGATCCACACACAAGACATGGTAATTTTTCTTTTAACGCTGCTCTATATTTTGGATGACTATACAAAATATACAAATGATCAAATTAATGAAATATAAATTTGAATAAATTTTATTTTTGTTTTTTTTTTTTTTTTAATACCTTATTCCATAAACAATAGGATTATATATTGCATTGGTTTTAGCAAAGAGAGATCCCCAAATAGTAAAAAGTGGACTGATTTTTGAACCAAAAATACCCATATAATTTATTACCAAATATGGTGTCCAAGCCATAAACCATAATGATATTGTTGTTAACGCTACCTACAAATAATAAAACTAATGAAAATCAAAAGATCAAATTAAATTTGTAAATACAGTAATACCTTTGCCAATTTTGCTTCAGCACTAGCAGATTGATTATCACCAGATCTTAATGAGGCAACATTCATTTTCTTAGCTTGTTCTTTCATAGCTTTTTCATGAGCTGCTACAGTCTATCAAATTAAATAAAAATTCTTATCAAACGAATAAATATATAAATATTATAAAAAATAAACATAATTGGTATACTTACTGAAACAATAAAATAATAACTATAGATAATGGTAAATAATGGTATATAATAAACAAATACTGAATACACCAATATATAAGATTTAGATCCCCAATCTTTAGAAAGATAATCTGTACCACATGACGTCATATTACCTTCCGGTACATACCTAATTTATATATATAAAAACGTATAAATTTTATATCAAATAATTCATAATAAAATTACAATGAAAATTTTACCTATTCCATCCTACCATTGGTAAAATTGTCCATACTAATCCAAATAGCCATATAATGATAATTTGTAATATGGCTCTTTTAATAGTTAAAGGTGTACCAGACATACCCTGCAAATATTCTAATTTAATTATCCTAAATAATGACCTTGTTAATAGAATTGTTCTAATACCTTTACTATAACGTTGTATCGATCTAAAGCAATAGCAGTCATTGTCCATATCGATGCACATCCACATAAAGAACCAACCATAGCGTAGATATCACACATTAATGTTCCTTAAAGTATACAAAAAAAATAGCTTATACTTTATTGCAATTATTTATATAATTAAATGACTAAATAAAAAATAATAAATCTATTACCTAAGACCCAAGTTTCAAAATAGCAATTGATTACCATAGGTGGTGACATTATAATCATCATTATGAAGTCTGAAAAAGCCAAGTTTACTACGAGTAAATTACTAGGTGTTCTTAATGATCGTGTCATCAGGAATACATATACAACAACACCATTCCCACACCATCCCAAAAGTCCAACTACGATCATAACTAAGCCTAATATTTTATGCCACAATGGATCCAATGGTGGGAATTGATACCTATGTATAAAAATAACAAGAAAATGATCAAATAGCTATTTTATTTTTTAATATATCAATTAATCGAATTTATTTATATAAAAAGAATATAATGTACTAGTTACCAATGAGGATCAATTAAATGCAACATTTCTGGAGGTACTTTATCGGCAACCGTTTGATTAGTAAATCGCATCTTTTGATGTGCAAATTGAGGACCAATTGTACCTAATATCTGAGCTAATATTTTATTTCCTATCGTTTTATTTAATCCAGGTACAATATCACTGACATTTACTAAATTTCTTTCCATATTTTCCTATGAATATATAAACAATATACGTATATTAATAATATACTACAAATAGAAATAATTGAAGAAATTATAAATTGAATATATATATATATATATACTTACAAATATAAATTGAAATATATTTTATTTATTGTTATTGATAACTAGATAATAATTAACACTAAATTTTGTAATAATGAATATTTTAGCTTGAGCACAAACAATGAATTGGTCACTGTCTCTTTTATATATCTACAAATATGGACACATACACATATATTCGAAATGAAATCAAATTCTAATCCAATAAAATATTCAAATGAAAACTTCTACTCTCATATTAAATACATTAAGATATATACCAATGAATGTAACTATCAAGTAGTAGTAACTACGTCCTTGAAGTTCTGTCATTTAAGATTTGAAGGAAGCCTTACAATAAGATATATTTTATATAGATATAAAATAGAAAATAAATAAAAAGAAAAAAAAAAAAGAAATTGACAAGATAATTATATTCAATACAAGTGTATAGAAAATGTGATAAAAATATAAGTAATATCTGTATCTCGATAGTATTAGGATTTTTTTATTTGAAATGTCATTGTAACATTACCTGTTTAATACATTTTCGTATTTTTATTTTTTAACGTTAAAAGTTTCAGCCTATTTGTGCCAAAATTAGAGAAAATAATAGGTAATTCTTTTTTTTTATAGATTTATAATAATAAATTTAAATTTATTTTGTTGCTCTAGAAACTTGACGAGTGTGTTGACTGTAACCTTCCTTCAAAGCTTCGTTTAATTCTTGAGCCATGTGTATTAAATTGACAGGATCTGTTTGAAGTAAGACATGTTCCAGGTTTTCATTATTTTTCAACGTCAAATCTAATGTAATTAATGGTGAAACTTGTTTTAACAATGTCCTTGAAGCAGTCTATAAATAATAATCATTGTTATTATCATGCTTTAATGATATATGAAGATATTAAAGAAACTATTACCTGTACTTCAAAACGCCATTCAAGATCATGATATTCTGGTAATTTAAAACCAGTAATTGATAAAATATTGGATATTTCTTTTTTCTTTGTAGTATAAAGTTTACTTAAAATAGTTTCATTTTCTTCAGAAAAACCTAATGCTATAATAGAATCTCGAAAATCTTCGTTACTTAGCTATAATATATATATAATATATAATTATTATTTATTATAATGATATATATATATAAAATAATGTTATTATAATTCAAATATCATACCTTATGATTGCAACTCTCTAATAATAAATTAACGAGACCTTCTACCGAATTTTTAATAATATCCACTTCTACTTCAAGTTTTTCTATAATAAACATCACATGTTATTGACAGATATATATATATACAATAAAAGAATATTATTTTATTTAATATCACTTGGATATATAAGATATTTGTATATACTCACGAGCTGCCCCATGATACAATTTCATATTAGGACCTTTTTGTAAATAATCTAATGCAAGTTTGCAAAAATCCTGCAACACTATTATAACATTGTTATAATAAATAAAAATATATCATAGTTTAATAGAATTAATAACATATGTATAATATCATTTATAATACCTTGAGGTGTTTGTTCAATAAGAAATAATACATGTTTTTTATGATCTGGTCGCAATGTCAGTAACATTTTCTTTTATTAAAGAAATATATATAATGTAAATACATCAAAACGATCATTCATTAGAAACGTTTATAAAATATTTCTTTTTAAAATATCTTATATTACATAAATATACTAGTTGTATTAAAATATCACATAGAAATAATTATTCATAATATTAATTAATGATCAATTAAAATTACAAAATTTAATAACAAGATGTAGATCAAAATTCTAACCTAAACCATTCCTTATATCTGTCATCAATGATATCGAATTCACTGCGCACATTCCACGCGCATCTTTCATTTATAAATTCAATATGGCGGATAATTCGCACCTTGCCGACAAGGTACGAATAGATACGAAGCCAGTACATACTTGTTTCTTGTACATATATTATGACATTAAGGACGACAAGCTACATAATAAAACATGGGAGATAAAGGTATCAGCTTTTCTAAAAAAAAAAAAAAGAAGAAAAGGAGCAGAATAATATAGCTTAAGGTAGCTTGGGCACGCTGCTAATTCTTATCAACGTAATAAAGATTATCAATTTTTTGTTAGGATAAGATTTAAGTTGTATTATTTATGCACGCTTAATTGACACTTTATGCTTATTATTATATTAATAAAATTAATTAAAATTATATTTTTTTACAAAATGAATAATATATATTATGTTAATAGTAGATAATCTATAGATGATCTTATTATATTACATGAGACTGCATCATTGTAATCATTATATCTATACATTACTATCATTATTGCCTTATCCTTTTATTATCTTTGCATGCACACATATGTTAATATAAAAGCTTGCAATTAGACTATTCACAAATGTGTCTCGTATTGCTTTAATGTATTTTCTACTTTGTAATGCAAAGTAGAAAATTGTCTATTGTTATAATTTTAAGTTTGATATTTTTTTCAGAACATCATGTACACTTCAGCGGTGCGAGTGGTCTTGGGAAGGACAATAACATTATGATACAACCGCAACGACATGGGCATATAGATGTTCATCTTGGATTCTTACAGCTTCATCACAGGTTTACAAAACGATGCGATAAACTAAACGTAAATGTTGCAATCGTCACATAGATAATCGTACTGTTGTGTGATTTGTTTTTGTTTGCATTCATGAAAATCAGATTATATGCACTTTACATTTAAGAATATATAGTTATCATAACAAAATTGTATACTTATATGTTCTTTTTCAAGGTATCACGTGGAGTTTTCTATACCATGGAATATTTGTGTTCACGGTGAAGTTCTTGCACCAGCTATAGTTGCCAGTAATCAGCACAATCCAGACTGTCATATCATTGAACTAATGCAAGAGAAAGATGGTCTAAAGTAAATAAATATTTTTTAAAAATTTAATACAATATTCGTTTAATTAACAATTTTATATTTATGTTTAATTCTATTTATTTCCATTGAAGGTTAAAAATTGAATTGCTGGCTTACAAGGAACGAATCTTGAAGGAAGAAGTTGAAATCATGTGTTGTAATTTTGGCACACCATTGAAAATACTTTTGAATGCAAGAGTATTAGGTAAAGACAAAGGAACTCCATTATTAAGGAATGGTATACGCAGTGTTGCTGTAGAAGGTGTTGAAAAAGACGATACATCTGACTGAATCTACTAACAATCACAATGCTTCTAAATAAAACGCGCTTTTGTACGCTTTAACTAAATTGATTTTATAATTGTTTAGATTGAACAAATCTAAGATACAAAAGAAACATATATATTATCAATTTTGAATAATATACAAGATAAACTATTTGCGCTTATATCATTTTCTGATTTAAACAATTTTTATCAATTATAACTTACAACATAATACTGATCATTTCTTTCTTTGAAATATAACTAATAACTTGAATGAACATAGTATTTCTAATAAAATGGCAACGAAAATAGAATAGTTTCAATAACTTTATCATTAATAATCTTATTATTATATATGAATATTATTGGTATTATGATTACATTACAATAATTTTATTTTAATAAGAAATTTTTATTTGGCATCTTATTTATTAACAAAATCATATGATTTTACAAGCTTTATATTTTAACTATAACTGTGTAGCAATATATTTCTATCGCTATATAATAAAAAACGAATTTTTACCTTGTGTATAAAGTATCGTATTTTATTAAATACTTCATAATTACAAGTTTGTGTCAAAAAATGAACACTACCCATTTATAAAACTAGATATTAACGTGAATTTGTCTGCAAATAGGGCAAGTATTACGTGATCCCTATAACACAAATACATAAATAGATATTGCATTATAGATCAAATATAGGATATAGTTTACGTATTTAATTAATACAAAAAAAGAAGAGAGGGGTATTCAAACCATAAATATAAATATTTACAAGAAAATATAATAGAGTCAATTATTTAAAAAACAAAAATAATATAGTATAGTTTAGCATTTTTAAAGTTAAAATCAAAATTTACCATTGGACCTTCCGATCTCCATGTATTAATACATTTTTCATGAAACGAATGATTACATGGAAGCACTTTACGTTGACTTGAAATTTCTTGTAAACAGATAGTGCAGACGGTATTTTCATTCTGCAATCTCTTAGATCGTTTTCTGTGTCGATTTTGTTGCTCGCTAGAAAAAGATACTACCTTTTGATTCATAAAAATGAAACGTTCAAGCTGTTTATCCTTTCATTGCAGCAATATATATCTATCTATCTATTTTAATTTAAAACAATATATAACAATTAATAAATATAATTATAGAAAATGAGAATACTTGTTTGATGATTGTTCCAAGGAGGTGAAATAATTGGGAAACCTTTCAAAAGTTGAACCATTAGCACCTCTAGTATTTCCATATCCATAAGGTTCTTCTTGTGCTCCATTATTAGCAAAAATATAATATAATAAACTTGCTAAACCAACTGTAAGCGCTACTATAGCAACACCTTGAATTGCCATTTATAATGAGATAGATTAAACGTTAAATAATTGTAATTAAATAATTTAATGAACAAGATTCTAATTAATGTCATTTGATTAATATATAGAATATATTTAATTAATATTTTTGTCTTATTTAATACTATGTGTCAAAATATGACATTTACGATAATAATATCAATACTTGTTTATATCAACTTTCACGATATATACTTTTAACATGTAAATTAAATATATTTATGTGCAAACAACATTCAGATCACTATTTAACAGTTAAACGTCTATTTCTTTCTCACTCTTTCCCCTATATTTAAGAAAACAATAACGAGGTAAAAAACTGCCAGCCATTGCAGTTCACTGGGAAGAACGTAGCAGGTTAGCCAATGGCAGATAAAAATAAATAAATATATATATGTCACTATGTACATCTATAGTGAGTAAAGAAATAAATAGAAATTTGTAATAACGTGATATATATATTTCAACATATTATGCAATTTTTCACGTAAATATTATTTTAATAACATATATATATATATATATAAATATATATATATATATATATCATTATTTTATTATAAAAATATATTATTAATATTTGTATTAACCAAAAAATTTTGTCATTCAATTTAATTTATAAGTTGGCAAGGCTGTTACAATTATTTTTACAGAATTGCCAATATTCAAATAAAAATGTGTCCAAATATAAAGTGAGAAAAAGTAAGTAAGAATTGATATGTAAAAATAATTAATTGTTTATTAACTATAATTATTTGTAGTTTTGTAAAAGTTGTTCATTTATTTAATTTGCTCACAAATATGTTGATGTTATTTATAATTAAATATAATACATACATATACATATATACATATCATTATAGGAACTATAAAGATAAAAGAAAGGTAATTTTTGTATATATATATATATATATAAAACATAGATCAAAGGCACTTTTTATCGACATATACATAATTAAAAATATACATGTAAAAAAATTACACGCCGTTGTGATTAAATATAATTTGTGCAACTATGACAATTGTGTAAATAAACTTTCGTTGCAATTTTGTAATAATTTAATAATGAAATTTCAGAGATCTATACATCATGCATCAGTAGTTACTAGAATCACTAGATAGAATCTAAATGCATATGGATGTGAAATCACACAAAAGAAAAAAATATGTATATGAACAAATTTGTAAACTTGTTTGAAATTCTTCTGTCCCACATAAATTATGTCTATGTAAGTACATATATATATATTTTCTGTAATAATTTAGAACTTGAAAATAAATGTTTTATCATTTCAAAAGGTATAACGAATCTTTGATGAGAGATTAAAAATCTGGAAGTATTGTATTTTGATCATTATCACTTTAACACTAAATATACCACCATTTTCAGTATACCTGTTTCTACCACACTAGTCAAAATGACTGGTGTATAAAAAAAAAAAATGCTTTCTGAGGCTTCCAGTTTTTATTTACTTTTAAAAAATAACAAACAATGTTTAACAATAATAATTTTAATAGATATTGTTAAATAACAAAACGCTTAATTATTTACAGAACTCAAATGTTACATGAAGTACAAATTTTGAATTAAAATGGTTCGACCAGTCAAAATGACGGGTCTGGTATATCTAGCGTTAAAGAACTTTTCTTCCTTTTATACTTCACAATCCAATGTTGAAAGAGAACGCATTGACGATCGAGTTACTGACGTCAAAGAAGATACTGAACGTTCGATGGACTGTGTCCTAGTTGTTTGTTGCTTTAGCAACATATGTCGAAGGGATTGAGCTTCCTCTCGAAGGGTTACAACCTGCGCTCGTAAAATAGCATTTTCGTGTTCTAACATTGTTGCTTTTAAAGCGATCTACGAATATAATAATTATTATTATATAATAATTTTAAAAATATATCTACCTTAATATCTATATTAATTTTTGTTTGGGATTGTTCTAATAAATATTTCATTGATACGCGAAAAATAAAGTTTGATAAATTCTGAAATAATATAATCTAATGATAAAAATAGATAGAATTTAAAATTCTTACATGATCTTCGCGAATTTTTCTAGCGTCTCGTGATTTTTTTGCCGCTTGATTATTACGTTTACGCCTTTCATAATATTTTTCATCCTTTTGATCATCAGGAATTGGTTTTTTCTCGCTTCGTGGTCGTCTATTTAGATTTTGTGTATTATTTTCGTTGATAAACTGTCGATTCATAATCGTATCTGCATTATAAATTATATAATAATCTTACTGTTGTTTTATTGTATTAATGAAAAAGCATTATATAATGGGCAGAAAAATTCATATTATTTTACGCACCGTACAAATCTTCAAAATCTATGGCGTAAATATTATTAAAAGTAGAACTCTTCTCACCTGTATCTATGACGTCCGAATATCGTCGAGGTATATTTAACGATGGTATCAAGGGTGTCATAGCTGTAAAAAAAGGTGATTGTACAAGAAAACTGCTAGGAATTGGCAAAGTTCCGGAAAGAGAAGCGGTTGTCGTTAAGGATGGTGTTAACGATGATTCCGTAGGCGTAGAATTGGATAAAATATTTGATTCGTTAAATTTACAATGTTGAGTAGGATACGGCTCGTATCTATATAGATCTGTAAATGCAAATAAAATAGCACACATTGTTGTGTGTTCAGAAGAATTTGAAAATACAGATATTTCATAAATGATGAATACGTGACCTAAAATTGAACATCGCCATTTAATATTTTTCGTAAGACCAACGATAAAAATTCTGCTAATTAAAACTTACATTTTATTTTCAAATGTTATTAAATAATAATTTTATTAATATATATTTTCGGTTGTCCATCATTTATGAATATTTTTTATTATATATTGACTACAGATCTAATAAAAGATACTTTTATGATATTTATTTTTATTTGTAATCTAATTAAAACAAATCATTTTAAACAAATGTATAGAAAATGTAATTATTCCTTTTGTACTTAATTTAAGAGCAATTTTCTCAATCGCCCCTGTGGCCTAATGGATAAGGCATCGGTCTCCTAAACCGGGGATTGTGGGTTCGAGTCCCACCAGGGGTAAAATAATTTTTTTTTGTTCTTCAATTTAACATTATTTATTATCAAAAATTTTTCCTGTATTATTAGTTTTAGTAGTTATTAGTTTAATCGTTCCTATTATTATTCTTTTTAAAGAAACGTTTCTATTCAAATGATTTACAGTGTAAACTAAAATCTAATGAATTTGTTTAAAATGTTAGAAAATTGATTAGAGTTTATTCGCATACTAATTATGAATAAATTATAATCTAGCACATCATTGAACTTGCGTGTTTTCATAAAGTTTTAATCATACTCATACATGACACACAATAAGCGTCTTTTGCACGATTCGTATCATATACCAGTAACGTGATCATCATTGATAAGCAATTTTCGAACAACGTTATATTTTATTATTCATTATATTTTGCACATGTTAAATTGTTTGCTATTTCATCTAGGTATATATAGAAATAATATTTTATATGCATTCGATAGATATTCAACACATGAAAATAATACAAATAATTTATAATTTTAAAGAATATCATTATTTATAAACTCACCTGAATTTGGAGCAAGAAATTTGTAACTTCTTAATAGTTGTAATGTAGAAACTGCTCCGGTCATTGTATTTTCAGAACAAAATGTTTGCGTATGTATATGAGCCATTATTTCAAAACTCGTTTGAATAATTTCAATTTATGCTGTCATCTTAAAAAAAAAACAAAACGTATTTTTTCACATTTTTAATATTTCTAGAATATAGATAATGTAATAATCTTGTAAACGTATATTGATTAAGATCTATACGTCGTTTCTTTTTCAAACAAATCCACAAGACCATATAATTTTAACTCATCACGAATCAATCATTATTATTCTCACAACAGAATCGTCGTTAAAAAGTTTCCTCATATGTCAATCGTCTTATGGTACCTATAGTTATTATCTTTTTTCTTCATTTTTCAAACTATTGATATATAATTTTCATAACTTTTCAGAAGTTCGAAAGCAAAGTTATAATATCACGAATTGACATATATGAAAAAGAAGGACTCTCTCACAAGTTAGGTAAGCACTTAAGATACTTCAGTATAAAACAGTTTCAAGTTAACAGGTCGGTTATGATAGAGCTTTCTCGTATCACGTGCTTTGATGATTACAATCCTCCTATTCCAGGGAAACTTTCATTCGTCGACGTTACCTTTCTTCCCGCCCTAAAGAGCATGCGTACTTGTGAAGATGATATTCGTTCCGCCCATATCAGGTCGTCATGGGTGACCAGCGACAATTGCTTTTCTAATGGTCAAGCTTCGAAAGTGACCAATCGCCAAGCCATCCATTTTTGCAATTAATGATCATTCAAGAATGAATATCACGACCTTAATCTACAAGAAATAGGATTGAAGATAATAAGTTAACGATTAAACTGATTTTATAATCAAATGACAAATATTCCATTCAATTTTCAATATAAAAAATTGAAGTTTATTTTTGTAATGTGAACGATCATCGTACAGTTAATAAGACAAATTACATTTCTTTTAAACGGAACATAATACGAGGAATTGAAATTCTTCTAGTTTTATCGTCCTATCATCTCTCTTATTTTTATTTCTTGAATTTTTGATAGGATTTGATCTGAATAAAGGCATCTAAGCAAAAAACCGAGACTTTCTTACGGTAGCAGCTCATCCAGCAATACACATCACGAATGGTTGCTTTCAATGCTATGGGACAGCGAGCACCTGACACTTCCATGTTTCCTGCGAATGTTTCACATGTTCGTAATTATTATAAAGCAAATTAGACGGGTGTATAGACTGGTATTACTTCCCAAGTCGATCTCATAAAATATTGCACTTGTTCGGCTCTGTAATTACCTCTTGTCCAATGATTAATGGCTGAGAGATCGATGGACTCTGTTCAAGGGTTAAACGAAAAGAGGAATAGTAAAGTTCACGTTCTTTGACCTTTTCATATATTTAACTATATATTTTATTTTATTCTTTATTTTTAAATACTAACAAATGTTAACTTTTTAAGGTCCTGTGTCAAGTTTGATTTCAATATTACAATTTCAATGGATCCCTATAATTCAAGAAGAGTATAAGTCACATCAATATAATTGCAAAAAGATGAACTCGTTAAAACGTAGAAACTGTTAGCAAGTTGTTGATCAAATGACACCTACATAATATCGTAGTGCATTCGTCAACAAAGAAACGTTTGATGACATGGTCAACGACAGGTGTTACAGTTCGCATAAGACAACCAAGAAAACAACCCCCCGTATAGCTCGTGCCAACGTAACGGTAATTAGTACTTAAACAGAGCAACGCGATACAACGTCTACTTTCGACTTCCCCAGTCGATAATATCTAATGATAATCCTGAGGATGGGATCAGTCAAAGAAAGTTTATGCAGAAGAAAAAAAAAACAAAAAGAAATAGAAAAAAAAGGAAAGAAGAAAAATGGACGTTTACGTGCTTTGCGAAAAAGGTCGATGCGTGTTAGCGGGTAACGATTGCTTCTACGATAGGCACACGTAATCGCGGCACCGTGAGATCAAGACCATATGACACTCTGGCCGCTCATCCACCCTTTTCCAACGAATTAGATGTCGCGATACTAAATAGCGTTATTTCATTTTCACCTAACTTATTAATTTATAATCTATAAAATATATATATATATATATATATATTAGGGTGGGTCAAAAAAATCAATTATTTTTTTTTTTACAAGTGCCACGGAAAAATGGGTTGCTAGACACCTTAAAAGAATTCTTACCAAATATGAGCTCTTAATTTTAATAGGACGATCCTTCGCATCGCAGTTTTTTATTATAATATGATATTAATTATATTATTTATATATATGTATATACTATTATATTAAAATTTGTATTATATATATATAATAAGTCAAGGACAAATTACACGTTAATCTATTTGTAATCTTCCTCTAACATGCTTAATGTTCTTAATGTAGGTATATAACAAAACCAGAAAAATCTTCAAGGGAAGGAAGAAAGAAAATGGCTACTAGGAAGAGAAGGAGGAGAATGAGGAAAACGACGACGACGATGACGACGACATCCCTATTAAGCGTCCTCGCGTGCCTAACCCCTTATATTTACATCCCCTCTTTCTTCAAAGGGCACGGATTCCTTTCACCCTCGCACGAAGTCACGAATCGTGATCACCGTTGTTGTTTCACAACTTGGACGAAGTTATCTCATCAAGTCGTCACGAGGGTGGGGGTGAGCGCCTTGCCTCGTTTCCGGAACTTCCGATTAAACTTTCTCTTACTTTAACAAACTATTTTATATTCAAACTCTCTCGTCGTAACTATAACACCCATTTATTACTTATGGTTGTAATTCGGTGCATAGTAAGTTGATGTTTAATTAACGATATCTACTAAAGAATATAATCGTTTATTTTTTTCAGTTTATTTTCTATAATTCTTTCGAAAAGTATTACAACTAACTTGGTAACTAAGTACACGAATACTTTTCAAACTTTTTTCCTAGTTTTTAATATTTGTAAGCGTTTAAAAATGTCGAATCATTTCCTGTGTTTTTTTTTTTTTTTTTTGTATATCGTGTATGTGTTCTTATATTAGTTATTAGAAAATAATCACTCGTCACTTTCGTTTTTTCTCTCCTGTTTTTTTTTTTTTTTGTATTATTATAATTCACGATCGAAACGTGCCTGATAATGCTGTCACAATGAGGAACGATGTCATAGAAACAATTTTTCGTCTCATCTGTTAACAATTTATATTTGTAATCTACTATCTACTTGCGTAGTAGTAAGGAACGACAATTTATAACTGACAATGTACAGTAAAACACTCGATTTTCTTGAATTACATTTATCAAATCCGATTTATCGAAGCGCCAATCACTCGATAATAACTGAATTTATAAATTATTAATCACTAAGTAAAAATGGAAAAAGATTTTATTTATTATTTAGTCTATATGATGATTTCGAACTTTTTCATGTATATACAGTATATATATATATATATTATGATCCTTTTTTAATATATGCCAGAAAGACTCAGGATGAGTAATTTTCTATATCTCGAAATAGAATCGAAAACTACTCGGGTACCTGTCATAATACATATATACATTCTGTATATATTTTTATATATAGGAAATATATAGAGATATACATATATAATCTAATGAAAGAGACAAAACTCGTATTATATTCTTACAACATTGAAAAGAAAAATAGAAAAAGAACTATATCCACAATTACAGCTATTTATTATTAATATTTGAAACGGTACGCGTTTTCCCTTCAACATTTTGCGCACATTTGCTTTTCCTATGTTCATTTCTTTGTGATCCGTGCAACGTTATTTAAATTATTAATCAATATTGTGTGTAAGTACTTACCGTTTATAAATAATAGCCAATGTGAAACAAAAATGAAAAGCAAAGTTCATCATACAACTTCATGTTATTACATATACGAAAAAAGGTAACCAAAGTGTTTGATCAAATTAATTACTAATTACTGTCTCGAATATTTACGTTTGAAATTTAATATACAATTAATTTATTTAAATAAACATTATGTGAGATTTAACGTATACTTTTTTTTTAATTTTTTATTCGTATTTTTGAATTACAATAAAACACGTATGATTTATGTGAAAATTTTGATAAACAAATTAAAATTGTAATGGATTATAGTGAAAAATATAAACAAATTTCGCAGAAAGAGGAAGATGAAGAAACAGATCAAGATGATCTAGATGATGACGAAGAAAGATCAAAGATAGAACATGATGATCAAGATGATGAAGACGATGATGAAGATGAAGAAGAAGAAGAATGTGAAGAATGTAAAGAAGTTGAGGATGATACGCCATTGAAAAAAGTATTGATTTATTTTAATTCTAATTGAATTTTGTTTGTTTACTTATTCTTTTTCTTTTTTTTACCAGTTACATTACAAATGCAAATATCCGGTAGAAAACTCCAGTAGATTTTCATTACGTGTGATGGAAGCGATGCGTTCATTGCAAAAACATGAAAATGTTTTGCCTATATCATCCAGAAAAGAAATAGTTGATTATATCGAAAAGAATTATAACAACGATGGAGATCTTAATGCCCAGGTGCGAACCTCTTTAAAACAACTTTGTACTCAAGGGTTAGTTCAATGTAAATATATATAAATACATTGAATATAATTTGAAGTAAACATTTGAAAAATATTAAAATACTTTTATTTTAATGTTAAGATTCGTTGCAGAGGTATTGAACGATGAATATCAACTGATAGGTCCTTTTAGTTTCACACGAATATTAGAAGACTGCGAATGTTTTGCAAATGTTGCAAAGAAACGTATGAATACACCAAAGTATAACAAAAAAGTTGGAAGAACATTTCGTAAAAAGAAAATACGTCAAGAGGAATCCCAATGTAGTTGTGAAAAGATAGAAGAAAATTCGGAATTAGAATTAGAAGATAAAATATCAAGAGATAATATTTCTCCATCATCGCGAAAGAATTATTTCAATAATACGATATTTGCAACACCTATACGTGAATTTTTAAGATTTACAAGAAGAAATAATAATTCACGAAAGTATCCTGTAAATGAAGAAACAAAAAAGCATAATAATCGTAAAAGATTGATTTCTAACGAGGATCAACAAACTGTTGATGACATTCAAGAAGACAATGATGATCATCGTACATTTTTTCACAAACGTACACCAAAACGCGTGCGTAAAACAAATGATAATATTCCTGCAACATCAGGAAGTGTAGAAAAAAATCAGGAAACTATTATTGCATCGAATAATCAAGTTAATAATAATTCTCAGGACGATCTATTTCAGGAAATAGAAAATTCGATTTCGGAAAAATCGAAATCGCGCGAGAAAGAATTAAAAAAATGGATACAACGATGTCGTCGCGAATGCGAAAAGCAAAAGAAAAAATAATTCATGAAAAATCTCACGTCTTCTTTCAATAATTTTATTGACAAATATATATTTGTGTTTTTGTTAATAAGTAATTGTATTTATTAATCGCTTATAAATTTACAATATGGATTTTTAATTGTTTTTCTTCGTCGATTTTTTTGACGAAATCGATTGTATGCACTGTTATGATGTCGATTTTTCATATCGTTATCAGCAATTTTACTCAAATATTCGAATACAAGATTGAAAACCGTTGTTATTTCATTCAATCGATGACCAATTTTATTTCTACAATTATATTGATCATTTTATAAATTGCATAAACATGTATATCTCGTTCGTAAAATATAATTTATCGTAGGAAATAAAAAAAAAATGGCGGACACCATTAATCTATACCTACTTCAGGGTTAGAATCTTTACATCTAAATATAATATCAATTTACCTAGATTGTTTCTTATCTTTAGATTTAGACATGATTGTTTATTCACCTTTTTACGTTATATATTGTATCTTAAAAAATCATGATCACAAAGATATGTTTAGAAAATTAGATATAATTGAAAATATTAAGAAAAGTTTATTAACTTAAGAATTTTACCAAAAAACTAATTGACTAATAAAAAAAAAACAAAAACCAAAAGAATGTTTATTTATTTTGTCAGTTTTTATGTATTCCGCGCGCGCGCGCGCATGTGTGTTATATGGGTGTGTTGTATATATGTGAGCCGTCGCTATGATACATTATTGTATCAACAAACGATAAAAAGTCACCGTGAAGAAAAAGTTACTATTATTTAGAATAAAGTTCAGTTATAAAAGATATATATAATAAGTATTAATTAATAAAAATAGTTTTAAAAATAATTCTTATAATAACTTGTCATATATACATATTTATATTTGCATTTTATTTAATTTGAGCGACATCTGTTGGTATCATGTGAAGACAATCCTTGTTAATTTATTGATAATCTTTAATTGTTATCGATTGGTTTAATAGCAATGTCTAAGAAGGCAAGATTCAATTATAATCATGATGTATATAATAGTTACATTATATTACAAATCAGAAAGCTAATAAGTGCTGTTTTATTGCAATATGCACGCATTTTAGTGCACGCACAATTTTCTTATACATCACTGTACGTTCGTATAAACTTACCACTAATACACGATTGGGTTATTTCACAATTACCATATATATATATATTTATTTTAATTTAATTTAATTTAATTTAATTTAATTAAAAATTATACAAAATGTTTAGACTGTGTCATGCTTAATTGTTATATATTTAAATGTATTAATGTTACAATATAATTACAGGGAACAACCAAACTTGAAAATCATGGATATTCAAAGTCGCAAAAGCTCAGTAACCGTAGAAAAACTGATGATGAACAACTGGAACTTCCTCAGACAACATCCTCCAGTAGTAGAGTATCAGGAAACTCTTTTAAACAAAAGAAGCCTAGTTTACCTCAGAAAGAAGTTTCGATGAGTCGACAAGCATCAAGTAGAACAGTTGCATCCAAATCTAATACCTCAAAATCTTTGTCAACATCTAATATATCAGAAAAAAATGTAGCGAGTATTAAGACAAGAGATAGTAGTATTAAAAAGAGTAATTTAGCTCATAATACAAATACAAAGCCTACTAAAATGTATCATCAGAGTACATATTCTGAAAAAAGAGGGATTAGTAGTATATATGTACCAAAATCAAATGTAATTGGTAATAGTTCAAAAGAAAAGAAAAATACAGTAAAAGATGTTAAGAAAAAGACAATATCAAATAATTCAGAGTCAGTAGATAAAAATGATCCACAATCTAAAGTACGTAGAAGATCTAGAACATTAAGTTCATCTGAAGTTAAAGTATTACATACAGTTATGCAAGAAACATCTAAGAACAAAGAAATGAAAACAAACACAATACCTAAACAAAAAAGTACCAATCAAAATGAACACGATGAAAATTATTATACGGATGATTTTGAGGTATATCAATAATCATTCATCATATAACTTATGATATATATATATAGAAAATAATTGATTTGTATATTTCAGGAATATGAATCAGACTTTGAAGAATGCACGGACGATGAAATATTAGAAACTAGTGAAAGTTCAAGCGATAAGGAAACTAATTTGTATCAAAGTCCCATTGAACTTTCTACTAAAGAACAAGTAATATATTATTGATTCTTTTGTATATAACAAATATATAAAACAAAACTTCATTTCAGCAAAAAGTGGTACATAATACGAACAATCATAAAGCTGAAGAAGAAGATATGCATGATTCTGGTCACTATGAATTAGCAGAAGCAAAAAAACGAGCAATGATAATAGAAACAATGATTACAAAGGGACAAAATTTACCATTACCATTATCAGAACTCCAACAAACAATTAGCAAAGAGTACAGGTTTGTTTTATTCTTACAATTTATTACTAATAATAATGAAAAAGATTCTAATATTTGTTTTCATTGTATATTTCATTTTGATTTCATTTAAATAGCGAGGATAAATCATTTGAAAACAAATCATTACCATTGTCCATGGATGAAGGCTTTGAAGATACTAGGTCTGGTGATTTTACTAAGTTACCATCTCTTTCACAAGTTGCATTGATTGATTTTTCGAAAATTAAAGATAATATTACTAAAAAGGTATTGTGTGTATATATATATAATATAAATATATAATTATATTTTATTATAATAAAATTAATATTAATTATAATAATAGCAAGTAATAACTACTGAGAAATTAACAAAATCCAAAAGCAGAGGAAAACAGTTACTAACTATGATCAAATTGAATACTTTATCATTTTCTTTATTGGAATGTGCACCAGTGCCATATGATGAATTTATTAGAATTTATGGAAAATTTCATACTCAACAGGTATATTAATGCAATTTGTATGTTTTACTAAGTCGTTTCAAAAATACCATAAAGATAATTTAAAAATATAAATATTAATATTTTGTGCAGATGTATACACAAACAGGTGATGATAGATCAGAAGCTGAAACACAGACGATTGAAATATTAAATGTCAATAAATGGACACAATTTCCCATAAGTTGTAGCATACGTAATAAAGAAGATATACATTTATTTGCTATGGTATGATAACTATGAGATATATATATATATTCATATGTTGATATAAAATTCTGAAATATTAACAGATTTATCTTATAGGAACAAGCTGGAGTTGGTAGTGATGATAATCTTAATTCAGGAGAAATAGCAACACCATCTTTTGATATATTGCAATTAAATGATTTTGTACATCGTGCTGCCAACGTTATAATAACATTATTAGAAGAGAGAAAATTTGGAGGAACCATTTTTCAAAATGATGTACAAGAAATATCTGAAAGTGATGGTTTTGTCAAATTTGATCTAGATTCAATAACATTCCTTGCTGGTAGAGAAGTAACAATGATAAATTATTCTGAAAGCTGTAATAAAGTTTTATTGACTATTCATGCTCCTTACGAAGATGCAAGTAATAACAGTTTATGTATATGTTACTTAGATACACACATTTCTAATTGTTCTTTTTTTTTTTTTTTATGATTGATCTTATTAGGAAATAGAAACAGAACAAAATCATAAAGATATTACGGATTATTGTATTGGATGTGTATGGAATATTTGTGAACCATCTTTACCAACAAAATTATTTTATTCTACATCTCCTATCACTGCATGTTGTTTTCATTCAACCAATTACAATATAGTATTTGCTGGACTAGATGATGGGTATTTCGCATTTATAATATTAGCAATAATAATAATAATATATAATAATATATTATATATATTATAATATATAATAATTTTTTTATTTCTTATATTATTAGCAATAATTAAATGAAATATTTTACATGAATTTTTATATATTAGATCAATAAGTCTTTGGGATTTAAAAGAAAATGAAATATGGCATCATAAAGTTAATAACAATACCAATAATAATGATTGGATTATAAGAATACCAACATATACAACAACAGGAAATACAGACATTTCAATGCATGATTCAAAGATAGTTGCAATACGTACTTTATCTAAAACAGAAGAAATATATACAGAAATAAGTAAAAACAAATTCATACCTACACAGGTATGTTAAATACATATTGATTCATAATAATTTATCTAAATATACTAACTTTTATTAATATTTTCTTTATGTTAATTTAACAGTTATGTAGCATAGATGAAAATGGCCATTTTATTATATGGAGTGTATTCTACAATTTGGAATCAAATGTCAATGATTTAGGTTTGAGTCAATGGGGTAATATAAGGCTAATCAAAAGTCAAGACATGTTTATACAATTAAACAATAATGGTACAATTACTGACATGTATATTGACAATACTGATTGTAATGGCCTTTATATTGCAACTGATGCCAGTGAAATATTGCACAGTACTTGTTTTAATTACAAAGTAAATCCTTCAATGTATAAACGACAAAAAATAGGTGAATTTATTTCTTTTTTCAGTTGACGTTTTTAAAAATAATACATTGAAATAATGCAATTAAATATTTTAGCACCATGTGGAAATACTTCATCTATTGAAATATGTCCTTTTAAAGCATCTTATTTCTTGGTAAGAATTTTAATCATACATAATATTATTTGGTTTCGTATATATATATATAATTGGAATTGTTTTTATTTCTTAAATTAGATTGGCTGTAATGACGGGACAATTCTTCTTTATTCATCGAATAGAGAAAAGCCTATTTTACAATTAAAACATGATAATTATATAAATAAAATAACAGTATTGAAATGGTCAAGATCAAAACCATCGACAGTTTATGTTTTAAATAATAAATCGCAGTAAGTTATTTTATCAAATTAGAAAAGAAACATACTTTTTCTTGATTATAAAATAATTATTCATTTATGATAAAACAATATTTTAGAATATATACATGCAATTTGCAAAATAATGAAATGCACTGTATAAGTACTCAATCATTAAAAAAATGGGGACAAATAAATTGTATGCAATTATGTACTTGGAAAACTGAAAATAATAAGATCACTCAATATCTGGTATGTGATAAAGTTTAATATCATTAAATTATATATATATATGTGTGTGTGTGTGTGTGTATATGTAAGTAGTAATTGTTAAATATAAAAATACAAATATTTTTCAGGTACTTGGAACAAACATTGGTACTGTACTAGTTTATAAATTAAAAAAGGAATCTTATTGTTCCGAAAAATCTGAATTCGAAGAAGAACTACAATCATTTATGAACTATATTACACTTTTATAATAAAAATATGAGACAATAAGTTAACTGCAAATAAGTGTGTATTAAAATATTATTTCATTGGTGATAATATTTACAATTATCGTTCAACAGTCTCATATTTAATTATCTATATAATAAGTATTTAAAAACAAAAAAAATAAGACAATCCAAACAAAATCACTTATTACAAACAATTGTTATTGTACTCTTTTTGAATTTCATCCTTACTTGMTATATATATATCAAAATTCTTCAAACAATTTTGAAATAGAATTTGAGTGTATTTCACTCCATATATAGGAGATTTTATATAAATTGTAAATAAAACGAAAATAATATACACATACTATTTTATCGATTTTTTGTATATATATATATAGTTATATGCATATAGTATTAATATTTAAGAATGTTCGACTTTGGAGAAAATGAAAATAATTATGATAATTAATTGAAGGTAAAAATTACAATTAAAATTAATAATCCTAACAAATAAATTTGATCAAAACGTGAATTGAAATGATGTGCACTACTACTACAAGTTGAATTAATCATTTCTTTTATAATATCTTCGTAATTTGGAATTCGATGTATTTTGTTAACTTCAAGTTGTATACGTTCCGATCCCTCCTGTACAGATAAACAAATTTTTAGTGTTATTAATTTAATATCGTATATTTATAAATAATTGCAAATTTATTTTTTGTATATACAATAATAGGACCAATAACGAACGTATACTACTATAATAACATTTGAAAGATATTTTTGTATGTAATATTTATCAATTTGATGACAACAGGATGTGTGATTATTGTTCTTGGATAGAACAAATTTTAGCAAGAATAAATGTTGAATCAAAAGTATTACAAGAAAGGATACCACCACCACGCGTTGATCCTACCATTATAGTTCATGGAGGTGCAGGAAGAATACCAAAAACGAAACGTACATTTATGTTAGAAGAGGTATTACTTATATATTAATATATCTCAAATATATATTTTTTTTTTTTTTTTGTTAAAATATTTAAAATATAAGATTGAAGATTAAATGTATTTAAAAAAATACAGGTAAAAAGTGCTGCTTTAGAGTCATATCAAATTCTAATAGAAGGAAATACAGCTGTTGATGCAGTTGATACAGCAATTTCACGCATGGAAAACACATTGTATTTAAATTACATGAAGGAAACATATACGCATACTAACAATGAAATTATTATGGATGCAGGTATAATGACTAATAATCTTGATGCTGGTTGTGTAGGTGTTGTTTGCGGTATTGAACATCCTATCAAGTTAGGTAAGATCATAATTTATGTAATTGTTTCGTGATAATTACTGAAACAATATTTAGCAAGAGAAGTCTTAGAAAATACGGGTCACGTGCTTGTCGTTGAAAATGGTGCTCAAAAGTTAGCGAAAAAAGCAAAACTTTCAAAGTTACCGCAAAAATATTTGATGAGACAATTAGCACCAAGTGACGATACAATATTTTCCGCTGATGAAATGATTTCTGAAGAAGAACATTGTGATTTAAGTTACAGTACTGATAACTCTACCATTAACAAAGAAAAGGAAGTTAATGAATCTGATGATATTAAATGTAAAGAGAATGAAATATCGACTATTAAAATGTACTTTCCACAATGTCAATTTTTAGAAACAGAAGGAAATGAAGAATTAAAAGAATCAGATAGCATTGTATCGTTTCACGAGGTTTGTACAAGTAGCCAATATTATAAGAGAAATTAATGTACAATTGAAACTTAATTACGATAAAGGCTAGAACAGTGGGTGCAGTTGCTTACGATCGAAAGAAACGTTTGTCAAGTGGAATTTCCACAATGGAAGAACCCATGAAAGTGATACGAAGTTTAAACGCGATTGGTACCGTCATTGGTTGTGGAATTTACGCGGATGAAAATGGTTGTTGTTCTGTTTCTGGAAATAGTAAAACGTTGTATTGCTATGCACCAGCTCGTAAAATTGTTCGAAGATTTAATTCAAAGACAACAATGATGTTAGACATAAACGAGGAATTAGAAAAGTTTCAAAGTGAGACAGGTGAATCTCAAATAGGTGTTATTGCGTTGAACAAGAAAGGTGAGCCTTCGGTTTCATTTAAGTCCGTACATTTTCCATGGGCTTGTTGTCGAAATGGTTATATTTATTATGGATGTGAAGAATGTGATAAATTTTGTGAACAAATAACTAATTTGAGTCGTCCACTTGATTGTATGTGCGAAAAATCTACATAGAATGATTAAACAAGTACTTACTGGAAAGATTACGTTTTCTACACCATCGTATGGGCCATACAAAGAAAAAGCTCTAGTATATCGTGTAGTTGTTGTTCCAAAGAGTTGATTCATATGGAGAAACATCGAATAAATTTCATCACGTCTCAAATCGGTAATATTTTGATGCGCAACTATCTAAATAGGATTGTAAATTTGTTTAAAAATGAATTCAAATGAAAAACAAAATGTTTCATATATTACATTTATATAATAATTGTATATAATATAATTGCAATTATATTATATTTGAAATTGAATATAAAATAATATTTACCGCGGTCGATGTAATCCTTGTTAATAAACACGCTTCTTCTGTCTCCTTTTGTGTTGTTTCTTCTTTACACAAAATTTTATACTTTTCATTTCCTAAATTTGTTATATTAAATTCTTTTTTGATATTATTTAAATTTACGAAAACCACATCAGCCCGACCTGATGTTAGACAAGAAAATGTATCGATATCGTTTTCAACATTTACATCTAGAAAATAATTTGATATTAGAGAGAGAGAGAGAGAGAGATAAATATATGAATATATTTGAATATATTAAAAATCACTTTTTTTTTACCTCTTCTACACAAGGAATACAAATTACGTGGAATATCTGTTTTCATAGTAGATAATCCAGGTACACAGCTGTGACTAAAGAAATTGCCAACAGCTTTGATATCCGAACAGTCCCCATTCTCTTTTGATATCATTTTCATAATGGTTACAAAAGTATTCCAACCTGAAATCAATCATTTTAACATTAACATTTTCAAACAATTCAAATTCGTAAATCACCTTATAGTTCTAAATTGTTGATTAATATTTTCACCTATGCTTTGATATCCCGTAAAACAAGCATTAGCTCCTTTTAAATCCTTTATACTTTTATATAAAGAATTCCTTTTAACGATTGCAACAATTTTAATATCGTACTCTGGATTGGTTGTTACTTGCAAAATAGGTTTCATTTCTTTTCTGAAATATTAATCTATAAGCACTACGATAATACTTTTTTTTTCGTATAAAAAACAAGATGTACGTATTTGAATTTATTGTCATCTCACTTGAAAACTTGAAGAAGTTCTTCGGGTTTGCTAACAAAGATGTCAGCTTCCTGATTTCTTACTGCATCGAGACAAGACATTCTATTTGATTCTTGAATACATGATATAGAAGGTTCGATACCATATACAAAGGATGCATCTCTTAACCATCGACACTTCCTGTCTTCAATATTTGAAGAAATGCACCAACTAACGCGTCTCGAAGGTTTACAAGTTGCACGATCGTTGGCACTCAAGAAACCAATACCTTTGATAAAGAAGAACAAATGATACATTGTTTATATTCGATCTGTTTTTAAATTTATTTATATATGTATATATATATTACTTCGTTCCAAGTAATCAATAGGTGAGTAGAATGTCTCTGTTAAAATGAATGTTGAGTGAAACGATAATACATCATAAAAAGCATTTTTCCATAAGTAACTCCGATTGATCGTTAAATTGATCATATCAACAGCTGTTTCCGCTATTTTACTGTAATTCAAAATAATTTACATAATAAAATAGGAACGTTTTTTAAAATGTAAAATTAAAAAAACAAAACAAAAGATAAAAACTAACATTGGACTAACGATAACGGGCCAAGGTTGTTGTAACCAAATACATGGATTATCATCTTTTGCTGGTCTTGTCATACCATCCGGACAAAGATACGAATAATCGTCTTTGTTAGATTCGGTCATCTTTAATATATCAATTTATAATATGTTATTAATTGTAATATTTCAAATAAAAAGTGTGCATGCATCAATTTGTATGATAGAAATCATTAAATAGTTTTACCTTGAAATATTGTACAACATCATCTAATCTAACCCATGCAATGTCTCCAACGTTATCAGTTAAACATAATATAGCTCCATCTCTTCCATGATATTTATCACCTATGGAACAACTGGCAGGATTGTAACAAAGTGAACATAGGTTTTTGTATTTCTTTTCTAAATGGAAAATAATTATAAACGTTAATTTAAAAACTTGTTAATCTCAAACATATGATACTGTATATATATATATATATATATCAAAATACTTACTTAATTTTTTATCTAATGCAGCATCATCTATCCATGGACCAGCTATGCAAGCTGCTTCAAAATAATTAGACAATGCTGTTAATCTATTTTCTAACAATGTTTTCTCTGGATCGCATTCTTTAGGTATAATTCGATTTTCAAAATACTGTGTCAGAAAAAGAAAAAACAATTTTTTATATTAAAAACTCTGCGTGGGATTTTTATTATCCTTTTTTTTTTTTTTTAAATTATTATCTGTTTAAAAATAATCATCAACCGTTCGTTGGGATGTTATAAAAGTTAGAAAAAATACGCTAAATCGATATAAAGTTATCCAAAAATTACTCTGATGCTTACTAATATTTTTATCGATACTTTTAATATTTATATATTATTATTATATTAATTATATATTTTTTATATCGTATGTTACTTCGATTTTAACTGTATAAATGTGTATATATGTAACCGCATTTAAACGAATCTTCATAGTATCTTCGCGTGTTCGGAAAAAGTTGAAAGAGAGTTTCGTAAAAAAAATTAATAAAATATTAAACAGTTAATAAAATAAAATAAAAAAAAAAATTAAAAACAATTAGAGTTAATATTATAGAATCAAAAATAATATAATACTGACCATCGAAAGGGATTTAGTATAAGTATCAGAAATTTCAAATCCAGGATGACAAAATCTTTTCCCTTTGAGATCCCATTCGCTATCAATATTTTTTCGTACTAACGCTACCATTTCGAATTCATATTTCTCTGGAAAAAAAAATTAAAAAAAAAATAAATAAATAAATAATAACACATTGATTAAAATCGTATTGATCAAACAATAATGATACTGGCTCGATATTAACATTTTGTTGTTTCTTTTTTTTTAATTACCCTTGGTAAATAATCTTAATTCGAAGGTAGTTAAAAAATCAAATTTGTTCATAGATACTGCTAATAAATCTTCCGCTTGCAATGACGCTACATCGGCTTCGTTATTCGCTAATTTTCGTAAACAATCAAACCTACAAATTAATATTATTTTGAATAATATGATATTACACGCAATATCGTAATTTACCTTACAATTTACCTGTCTCTCGCTACGGAACATTCAAATCGAGGAATGTCCATTATCGGACATGTTTTGTTAATCATTCCCTTTTTATACGTACTTTCGACTACGCATATTCTTACTATAAAAAAAAAATGAATTAATAAATAAAACAAAAGAGTTATTAATCAAATTGAAAGAATTCCAACATTAATAATCAAATTATTACAAAATTATCATTGTATATGTTTTATGATAAATGTATGTATATATATATATATATAATAACTTACATGTTTGAGCATTAGTTACACCATATTCATTGAATAAAAATATCAAAGTGTAAAGTAACAATTGATAAGAAATTAATTGAAGATTCATTTTAAATGATATACACCTCTTAGACCCGAAATAACTCAATTTATTTTTGGATAACTTTCACTAATCTCACGACGAACCAGAACCAGAAACATTGGAAGGATGATGATGATGATCGAGAGCAACAACGGTTATTTACTCACTGATATTTCTCTGATGAGTAAGTATCCTTTTGAGAGAATAAATGGAAAAATACGTGTATAACACATATATAATATACTTCTCTCTGTCAGATCGTATTACGAGATTTTGATTTGGTATATCACTTTTAATTCGTTATGTCAGCTGATTTTCTTGTTTGAAAACAACATTGTATTGGCATTGGTTTTTAATTCAAAATGTTCTTAATTTTTTCAATTTTAAAACAGGGGTTTTTTTTAGGAATACCCTATGGAAAGATACATGTATGTCACGTTGTTGTATATATTCCGTAAATTTCTTTCTTCGAAGAAGTTGAATCAAGGTCGTTGAAGGAGGAAAGAAAAGAATTAACATTCATATCTCTTTCTATCTTTTATAAACATCTGGATCTCTCGAATGTGTTTTTTTTCTTACCGAATTAACACGAGAATCACATATGTACTACAGATTCCAACTCTCCAAATCAAATTCCCCAACGCATGCACGCATACATACTTAGAAAACCGGAATTTATATTATTATTAAGCTTATGACATACCAGAAAGAAAAGAGTGGGGTCAACTTCGTTGAGCCATCATCTCTTTAACAGAGAATGTTTTTCTTATTGAAAAATATTTTTTCAGATTTTCATGTTGTGTTTCTTCTGATATATATATATATACTCTGTTTATTTATTTTTACATATTTTTAATTCAATCATATTATTGTTTTCTTAAAAACGTTGTCTAATATAATGAATTCGATACCATTTCAATCTTTGTAATTCTTATAAAAGGAAAACATGTAGAGTCGTTGGATGATTAACTCCGCGTGTGTGTACATTGAACGATGACGCTATCAATGATATGTATTATTTATAAACGTAATCGCATATGAGACAGGAAAGATCTCAGATCTCTTCGTTTAAACGCTTTAATGTATGTGTTAGTTTCTAATTTAATGAAATTGTTAATAAAATAGAAACGAAGATAATGTAAACATCATTCGTAAGTTCGTTATACGCCCAGAAATGTTTATTCTCTCGTAGATAAGTTAAATTGCATTACGAGATAATTTTACGTAAAATATCATATACCAATAAATGTTTCGTCATATCATGTACCATATTTATTGCTATTGTTTAGTGCTAAGTTATACGTGAATTTTACTTATTACAATATCTCATTTCATTTAGTTCTTCTCATCGACAAGTTACAAACAATCGTAATCAATTTCTCATTCGTTTAAGATGATGATATTGAAGAAGAATTGACATACTTCTTTTGAAAAAATAACTAAAATTATATAAACTTTGAGATATATAAATATATATATATATGTATATATAAGTTGTGACAATATCTACAAACAAAATCTTCAAGGTAATCATTATTTTATTCTAAGAAAGATTGTGTATTGGGTGCGGACGCCCATTGTATTCATATCTTTGCACAGGATGCAATTATCCACTTCTAAATAATCTATAATAAAAATAATTAAATATTATTACAAGATAGCATTTAAATACATTTTAAATTATTATTATATATACTTATTATATTATATGTCATTATACCTATAGATATTTTTGTTTATATTTATTTATAACGAGATAGTATTCTATATTACTTCGTATGGAATATATATATATATATATATATATAAAATTGTTTAAAAATAAGCTTTTGTTTCCAAGAAAAAAGAAAGCGATCGTTATTCAGCATTCAACCATTTTGTATAGTCATCTAAAAAAGAATAGAATTTTAATTTGCAAGTAGAATTGATAAGAAGAAGATCGTGACAAATAATTGCTACATTGTGAATAAAAGAGATAATTATTCATTGAAGTCAATGTACTATATTCTTTATTGCATAATTAATTGTCGAGTTATGCAACAATTTCAAATTACAAAATATTATTTTAAACACCTATCGATATTTTTTTTTTTTTAGTAAACGTGGAAATTGCTATCAGCGCTCCATAGTGTTGCATTATTGAACTAAAAACTTATCTCATTGTCAGATAGTTGTATATATATATATATTTATATAGATAAGAAAACTGTACTTTAGATTTTATTTTTCAATTTCATTTTTTTTTTTTGGCGAACGAATTTTAACGAATGTTTTAATAGTGATTTTTATAAATAATTAATATAATTAGTGAAAAATATATTGAATGTTTAATAAATAAAAGTAAACAACAGATCGAGTGCAATATAACCAAAAAAAGTTACAAGGATATGTAAATAATTATTATAAATATGTTTGAATAACAGACACCATAAGTGATGACTATCGTTTAGTGATATTATAAATATTTATATATATATACATATTTGTTTCTACCGATCACGCAAATTTATTTATCTATTTCTTTATATATCAGGTATATTATATCTTCATATATAAAGTATTCTTTTTATAACAATCAACGTCATTTTTTATCATCTAATTTGATTAATATTATTTATAGAATTGTATTATATTGCACGATTATAAACATAATAACAAATACACAACACGTAGTTGATATAAAAATAGAAAGATTAATGAATTTAATTAAATGGATTTTACCATCATATAAAAACTGTAATATCGACGTAGTACCAAGCATATTAATGGACGTCGTAAATTTTATATTACATTGGCGTAATAAAACTTAAACAAAATATAAATTAATGTTAAATAATAATAATAATATCAATTGTTATAATAGAATTCGTTGTTCCTTTATAAAATCGTAATATAAAATAAATAGCACAATTTACATAAAGGTTACTTATTATTAGTATTATTATTTCTTTAAACATATCAAATTTATATCATAATTATATTAATATTTAATCCTATTATATTTATTTAAATTAATTAAAGAGAAGCTTATCGTGGACCAAAGATTGACAAAAAAAAAAAATGAAGATAAATTATGTTCAGTTGCCTGTCAAACTTCATTACTTCTTTTTTATGGGAGGTAAGTGTGTGTGAGAAATGTTTAATATTTATAGAAGTAAATTCTTTATATTAAATCAAATTATTTAAATATAAATGTGTGTGTGTCTCGGTAGGTAAGTTACCGTCAGATTTAATTAATCATTTTTATTTTTAGCTATGGGTCCCATACTCCCTTTCTTACCGGTATATGGTAAACAACTTGGTGTTTCTCCCGTGGTGATGGGTACCGTTACCGCGGTACTTCCAATTTTATTTCTTATTGCTAAACCGCTATTTGGATTTTTAGTAGATCACTTTTATAAATGGAGAAAATCTATTTTTGTAACTTTATTAACGATAACAAGTGGTTGTTATATATGTTTATATTTTGTACCACCAATACCTCACAATTTAAAACAAATGTCATCAAATTATACTTTCAAAGATATTTCATGTTCGTCACTTTTTGACTGCAATTTTAATGTAAGTAATTTATATATATATATATATATATTTTTTATTTTTTTCTTTTAATTTTAACAATTATAATAATTTATCTTTACTCAAATTGTTTTTATTAGAATGAAGTAACGTTGAATTGTATAAAAAAGAAAAATGTAACGTGCCGTTGGATATGCGACAATGAAAACAATTCATCATTTTTACGAATTAACGAAGAAGAATCATTGAGCGAATTTTGTATGATCGATGCAACTAAAGTTTCTAATTGTTCGATGAATAATAATAATTGTAACATGACGAACATAGTTTTGGAAGATACATATAATTTGTATATATCTATGACATTCTGGAGTTTTATAATTTTAATGTCACTTGGTAATATAGGTTTTAATATTTCAAATTGTATTAGCGATGCAATTTGTTTCGATGTATTAGGTATGTATATTTTAAAATAATATCGAATGTGTGTTCATTCTTTATTATTATTATTATTATAAAATATATAATATTAATATTATAATTATTATTATATTATTTTA
>NW_015148994.1:1070305-1118244 GCF_001465965.1 Polistes dominula | reverse complement strand
ATTTTTTGTATTATTGTATATAGGAATCATTAAATCACAAAACATATCAAGGAGATTAGACACATTAAAATGTATTCGTCTGATATCACTTGATCTAATTGCAAATGATATTTTTGTAAATTCCTCCTAATTGGAAAAGTTACCTCTTCTGAATAGCCACGATGCTGGTTGAGTCGATGCCGATTTTCTCCAAGCAGCCTGGCTACCTTCGCCACGCTTTTTCCGGGTGTACTTGACAGTCCCTTATATACCAAAAACCAAAACCATACCAAGTACACAAAAAAGAAAAACCCTTTGTTAATTGGAGCATAATGCCAATTCTTTGTGATAATACACTATTCTGGTCTATATAGTAATTTATAATATTACTATCAATAACAACACAAACATAGCAAATAACAAAAAGCAAGAACAAGATTTACATAGTAATTACAAGTGAAAAAAAGTAACTAATTGTATAACAATATCAATTTTAGTAGATTTTCTATTTATAATATCATTGTATTATAATTCAACACTACTATGGGATTTATATAGATTGTATTGTACAATTTAAAAAGTGATTCTTCATGCTTAAAAATATATGCTAAACTACAAAGATAAAATATGTTATGCATGTACAAATAGAATCATGATTGACTAAATGGAAAGAAGTTAGAAATGTCATTCAAATTAGTATCTCAAAATTATTCATATTTTTATAAGTTATTTTAGGCCTTACTATATTATATTTATAATAATTATTATTTATTATAGTTTTATCTCATGACACATTAAACCAAAAATCCCATGCAAAAGATACTATCACCTTTTTTTTTTTTTTTTTTGTAATATTTCAACAAGCAATCCCAAATTCCAGAATATAATTTAATAAGAAAAGATAATATTAATGATTTTAATATTTAGAATAGCAGAAGTATTTTTCACGATGCAAGTAAGAAGAAGTAGAAGAAGAAGAAGAAGAAGAAGAAGAAGAAGAAGAAGAATAGACAAAGACTAATCTCATGTATGTGATTTAATGGAAATGGCGGTGAAAAGATGCGTGGCAGAAGGACGTCAGGCTGCACGGAAAGCACATGTAATGATACCATATACAAATAGTACAGAACAAATTTGAAGTATAAATGAAAATAATATTATATGTATATATTCAATTTTAATTATACCAACCTCAGTAAATATGAATTTAAATAACGATAATGAACAAACGATAATTAATGCACGATGTTATTATATATGAATATTAGTATTTTATCACCAAATATGATCAAAATACAAATTAGAATCACCAATTGAGAAAAATACTATTGAATACTATTATTATTTTATATTTACAAATAATTGTAACAATTTTCAAAGACATTACGTTCTACAGTTATTCTATTACTTTATAATAAATTGATGTAATAATATATCTAAACAGATACCAATTTTTCTATTATTAATAATAATAATAATAAAAAAGTAATAATTTAGATTCTTTTTTATATAAACGTATGTATAATATATTTTGTTTATTTAATAAATAAATTATGATATAAATGATTAATCTTGAAAATATCAAAAACATGATTATAACTTACCTCTTCTTTTGCTTCTAATAGATCACGAACCAGAACGATGATTTTTGACAGTAAAATACCTCTGCAATCTACATTCAAAAAAAGTGGACTATGTACAATATCATTTACTGTCATCATTTTTTGTTTTGTCAATCTTCCAGCTGGTAAAGTCGTCAATAATTCCGTTAATATTTTACTTAATTGTGTGCCACTATAAACTCGTAACAAATGAGGTATTGTCGTTGGTAAATATTTTAGGCATGCCCCTTGAACTAACAAAGTTGCATCCGTCTCGTGTCTCATAAGTTCAACAATAGAATGCAACAATTCTGTTAAAGTTAATGAAAATTCTTCCTCGTCTTGATTAAGCCTGTTAAAATATTATTAAATATATTTTCTTTCAAAATTATTATTATAACAATAACAATAAAAAAAAGTGTAATATAATGTAGCATACTCGGTAAACAATAGACGAGATTCTACAATAAATCTCATACAATATTGTAAACTTTTCATTGTTTTTAATAACAAATCACGTTCTTGTCCATCACATGTACTAGCACTATCTATTCGTTTTCTTAAAACTGCAATTAATTTTTTGTAGGCAAGAGTTGCAGAAAAACTTTCAGAAATATATAAATCTAATATCGGTTGAAAATGTTGATATTTTCTATCCGATACAAGTCCAATAATGTAAAGAAGACATTCAAAGACCATGTCATCGTAAACATCACTGTCTGAGTTACTCATCAGGATATTAAATAAGGCATCCAAAACGTCCTAAAAGGAATTCTGTATAATATAATTGTCTATTACTATTACTATAATATCTATTCTACTACTATTACATACATGTATGTGTGTGTGTGTGTGTGTGTGTGTGTATATCACATCATTTTCAATATCATTATATATATATTAAGGATGAATATTTTTTATATAAATAAAATCTTACTTGTAAAAATTTGACTATTTCTTCTCCATCTACTTTCATCAAAGCAGTTAAAGATTCTTTTAAATCAGTATTATGTGATGCCCAATTAAGTAAACCTAATAAATCAACATTTTGTGTTAATTTAGTGGAGCAGACATTTGTTGCTATTAAAAAAGTATCTTTGTTGCTTAACGTCAATGAACCCAAAGTTGGTTTCTTCTCTGTATGTAATTCAAACTAAAGACAGAGGACAAAAACTATTATTAAAAAAATGTATTCTTAAAATATATTATTATATATCAATAATTATAATATATATATATATATATATATATATAAATATATCTTACTAATTCTATCCTTGTTGAAGGTAATTTTAAATACGATATATCTTTTTCCTCATATTTCTTTTGATCTAATTTATAGACTAACAATTCATGTTGAATATCTTGAAGTGTTGTACCATTCCTCTGCATCAATCTAACATAACTCAATGCAAATGGTTTTTCTGATTTATCTTTGGCTTCATTTGAACTTCGATGTTTAAATGTAAATTTCAGGTGTGCTTGTTTAAATTCATCTATTGGTACAGCAATTTTAAACGTTTCACACCATCGAGGTTTATCTTCATGGTAATATATAACGCTACGGTATTCATCAATTGGTGAAGTTCCACCCCCTAAAGTCATAACACCTGGAATAGGAGTGCCACACTCGTTGCATACCTTAACCTAATGGGAAATATATATATAATTAATACAAAAATATCATATTTTAAATATTAATGAAATAAATGTTGTATACATACCGTAACTTCTACATTTTTATCGGTAGATTTAGTTCCTCTGCTAAATTCACCGCTAATTAAAGTTAAATAAAGATCATTCCTTACATCACCCGGTAGAATTACTTCTGGAAATCCCATTTTTCTAGCAATGGCAACATTTCCAAGTACCAAGTGAGGATTTTCATCTCTTACCTATATTTCCATTACACAATGAAAATGAAAATAATGTTTACAATAAATAATACAATATTTAATTATCAAAATAACAATCATATATACATACTTGTTTAACATCTCCTCTAAGTAATTTCAAACTTGCCCATAATCCTTGTCCACCACCAAAATTATTGTTACTATTTCCTCCACTTTTTTGAACATTAGTATCTTTTTGTGCAATGATTCTACGTAATGTACCATCTAAACTTTCTTTCTCACAACATCTGAAAATAAGCAAAATAAAACCAACAAAAAAATCCTTTTTTTCAATTTTTAATAATATACACATATATGTATGCGTAATATAATATTGCGTTAATCAATAAGCAATGTTAACATTTATTATCTAAATAAATGATAGGATTGTTTTTTATTGAAAATGACGACATTACTAATTGATTTTAACTTAACATTACAATGAAGAAAATATAAGAAAACAAGATGCTTACTGTAAAAATTGAATAAAATGATGATATTCTACGTCTCCTTCTGATCTACCTGTGATGTACGGTGTAATATCCATAGCAGCCACACCAAATGGCCTTCGCATACTTTCATTACTTTTAATCTTCTGATTATTTTGTGCAATACTTGAACGACGATGATCTATTTCTTTGGCTTCCATACCTCCAACTCTAATAACGTAACAAGCTAAATAAACCTTATCTCTAGCTAAATCTCTGGAGCCTAGATCAGTAAATAATACTCGAAGATTATGCAACTGATCGATGTCTCTAGCGAGTCCTTCTTTACTCCAAGAAACAACATAATTTTCAGTGATAGCTTTCATTTCTCTACCATCGTATAAAGTTAAAAGTAATTCTACATCCTCTACCATTTTACAAACAAAATTTTTAACACTGACAAAGAAAATATGAGAATATACAGGTGTTTGGGCTTTCAAAGTTTTTTTCTTCGTTTCATTGGTAGCTTTTCTGATTCTTTCGGCAGCTGTTTCATGATGATAATACAATTGAATGGTACTTGTATTTTCTGGATTCATAACGTTCCCTTGATCATCTCGTACAACCATATCCAAGCCCAACAGTTGATTACCAGTATCTATTCTAGCTGTTGCTAATCTTTTAAGATCCTTCAATTCATCTATTGTTAATGTGCCTTGTAAAATTTTGCTTCTGTATCCTATTAATTCCAAAATTTGTTGTTGCATCGGTATAAAATGCTCCGAATGTATCTGTTATGCATAAAACTTTACAGTAAGCTAATATACTTTACGTATACTTCATTTTGTATATATTAATTGAACAATATTTAATACATACCACATACAAATGTTTCCAATGATGACCCCATTCTCTTAAAACACTAGTTATCTCATGTATTAATGTATCTACATTATTTTGATGATGTAAGATATGTATATATGATTTAGGAAAAATTCCAGTTGTACCTTTAATCTTTTTACGGCCATAATACCACTCTCCGTATTCTTCATAAATTTGTACAACATCTCCAACCGTTAAGGGTAAGGCACAAAATCCTTCCTTGCCAAAATTGTAAATAGCTGAAATAAGGTGCATAGACAAATATTAGACAAATGAATATTTTTATAATAAAGCTGATCAAGACTAAATCATTTAGATTCTTATACGATAGTTTAATACATTTCTTTTTTAATTGTGATCAATTCATTTTTTAAGGTTATAAATTTTAATTAATTTATTATACAAAGAAATAATAAATTGATGTTAATTAATGTCATTGGATATAGGAAAGAAAAATTGTTAAGATAATTGTATTAATATTTTCATGAAATGATAAAAAAGCTAGAATAATTAGAATTTAATGTCATCTTAATTTCGGGGCACCTCCCAGGACGTAATATGTCGTAATGAAAACACTAAACAAATTTCTTAGTCAAAAATTTACTTACCAACTCCTAGATGTTTTTTTATACGCTTCCATGTCATTTTGACTTAAAACTGACGTTTAGTTTATGTATATATGTATATATATATGTATATATATATTAATATAATTAAGTATTTTTACGTATACATAAAAAAGAAATTAAATATACAAACTAAGCAATTACATGTCGCCGTCGGATG
This sequence comes from Polistes dominula, assembly GCF_001465965.1. Next base: position 1,112,673 of record NW_015148994.1, on the reverse strand, counting down.
TGCGCATTACGCATATAACCAAAATATTGTATTTTCATCTTAATATCTAGATAATACGATCTTTAGAAGAGCTAATACTCCTTATTCTAGATTTTATCAAGACTTATCCAAATTTATCCCCTACACGTTTTGTTACAATAGATTTCTTATGTTTCTATCAATGAACAAATACACAATTTATTCTTCCTTGTCAAATCTATATTATATTTAGTCTACGACTGTTATAAAGATTAGCAGCGCCATCATCATCATCTTATCGAAACAAATTGTATCTTTTTCTTTTGTTGTTGTTGTTGTTGTTCTATTTTTACTTAATCATATCTAACCACAGCAAAATCACAATTTATAGTTTATAGTTTAATTAGAACATTAGTGTGATTTTTAAGCATTTAAAAATAAAACAAAAAAATAAGAAAAAAAATTTTTTTAAAAATTATATTCCAGGTGGATAAAAATATTATAAATGATAAAAGTGTATGTATATAATTAAGATAAAAAAATAAATAAGAGTCACGATTTAAAATGAAATGACGTGAAAACAATAATATAAATAAGAACGTTGTTCTATTATCATTGTTTCCTGTATTTTAAGGATTATCTTGTTAAGACTTTGTATTTTTTAAATAAGTGTTCAGATATCTTCTTTATTATCTGATTGATGTCTGTAATTTGTTATCTATAGTAGGTATTATTTTTGAATTTTTAAAGAACAAGTATCTAAGAACATTTGAAATGATATTTTTCATGTTTTCAGATCATCTTTAGCATACTATTATGATATAAAAATATTAACAGACAATATTACTATATAGATGAAGGTTATTGCAAATTACAAAGTTATCCATAATCATACGTGAGAAGTATAATCTAATTATGAATCGTGTAGATTTAAAAGTTGTCTTATTAGGAAATGCAGCGGTTGGAAAAACAAGCCTTTTAGAACGTTTTGTAAATGAAAGATTCAATGAGAATTTAGCCTATCAAAACGTAATTAAATAATTTTTAAAAATAAATATATATATAAATCTGTACGCGATAGCAAAAAATGCTAAAGTTTACAGGAATATTTTTGATATTTTTCTTCATTAAATGAGACACTGAATATTAACAATTATTTATAGACAATAGGAGCTGCATTTGCTGCTAAACAAATGGAAATAGATGGACATAATATTGTTATGGGAATATGGGATACCGCAGGTAACGAAAGGTATGAATATTACACCTCTTAATTCTATCTAAGATTGCATTAAATGATCATTTAGATATAATGCATTTTTACTAATGAATTAATTTACTATTTACATATTTCTAATAACATTACATCTTCTAAATCTTGTTTTTTTTTCTTTTTATATTTCAGATATGATGCAATGACAAGAATATATTATCGCGGTGCTAAAGCTGCAGTAATTTGTTATGACGTTACAATGTCTAATACATTTCAGAAAGCTAAGTTTTGGGTAAGAGAATTAAGAGCTATTGAAGAAGATTGTAAAATATATCTAGTTGGTACAAAAACCGATATTTTATCAAATCCTGTTATAATAGCGGATCCAAGTATAGATATTGTAACGAATTATGCAAATGGTATTCAAGCGAAATTTTTTTTAACGTCAAGTAAAACCGGAGAGAATGTTGGTAAGATTATATATATATATAATTGTATTTAATCTTTCGATTAAAGAGAGATAGAGAGAGAAAGAGAGAGAACATATTTAATGATTTATTTCTTGCAGCTGAATTATTTACAGAAATTGCTACCGATTTCTTATCTGTACCAGAAAACTTACAAACAGTGGAGGAAACAATAAGCCTAACAATTACGCCTAAAACATCGCATTGTTGTTAGTCCATAAAAACAAGTACAGTATTAAAATGTTGTTTAATACTTTTCTTCTTTTTTTTGTTTCGTACAATATTCAGATAAAAAAAAAAAAAAAAAAAAAATGTAAATCATTAATATTGCATATTAATGTTTAGAAGGAAAATTTGAACGTACAATAAATTATTCTTATACGACATAATTATTTAGTAAACAAATAATTGGTATTAGAACATATTTTGTGCTTTCTTAATCATTATTATTATTTTTTAATTTTTTTAATTAGAAAGATTAAATTAATTATTTCTAATTTTTTCTCTGACAAGATGCATTTTGTATATATGCATCTTTACAGTAATTGTGAATACAATTGTTTGCATTTATATATATATATAAATATATATTACAAAGTAATGTACATTTTGCTAAATAGAAGCATTAATTATTATATTTGAAATATTTTTTGTTAAAAATGTCTTTTTGAAATTTGATTTGAAAAGTTTTTTTAAAAATCTTTCATAAGTTAATTAATTGATTAATTAATATTACGATGGTGCCATATTTAAGCGAGAAACTGTGAAAATTTTTTTAGATAATTTAACAACGATTTACTAACAATACAAAAAATCAATACTGTTGTTTATTATAAACAAAAGAAGTATTGTTATATATAAAGTGCAATGTTTATTTAGTACCAAATAGATATGAGAAAATATTTATTGATAAAATATTAATTAGAAATTTGGAATAAGATATATTTGCTTCTTATTAATATTTTTACTATGTTTTATTATTTTGGTCTGATGTATATGGGAAAATTGAAGCACAAATTTCCCTTGATTGTTCATAAATACCAAAAAATACAAAACCACTAATAGTAAAGCCACCCACCCTTGGAAGAAAGCCTGCGAATAATCTAAAAGATATTTAACAATCATTTAAACTATGACAAAGCATTAAAGTTATAAAAAGATGCATGACAATACCTAAGAAGACTTCACAAAATAAAAAGATATAATTTGTTCATACCCTTTAGGTCCATTAATTCGATAAACCTCTTTCAACATCTTCGATATTTTCACTTCCTTTTTATCCGCCGTAGTAGATGACAACATTATTCTAGTTTTTGCAACATCCAATGGAGTTGTAATGATCGCAGAGACTGCCACTATGAAATAAAATCATTCTTAGGGTTATACATTTTTAATAATATATTTTACTGATGATGTATATAATAACATTATTTAAGTATTGTCAAAATGAATCTCACCAGATGCTGCACCGCAATAAGCTCCTTCTAATGGTGTACATTCACGGTGCACGTGCTGTTTCCAACAAACTTTAAAATATTCCCATAATGGCATTTGTATGCATCCAAATGGCATATCTCGAAGAACAGTACTCCCATATCCACGAAATAATGTTCGTAATTTTAAACGAGACACGTCGGATAAAAGTGCTTGTCTTCTTTGTTTAAGTACTTCCACTGGTACTCGTATTAAACAAGCGACCTACAATATAATTATTATTATACGTTAATATAATTGTTATAAGCAAAAATATTTGTTTATAATTGTATCATGATATTTGTACCTTTATACTTTAATTTAATTATACGGATAAATACTTATTTTTAAAAAAATTCGTATAAATAGTGTTGAAATAATTTTGTTACCATTTCACCTAATGATGCAGCACCCATATGTATAAACGCATGATATTGTGGTAATATTTGTGGTTGTAAGAATTCTTTCAATCCCTCATAAGTAATGAAGAATAATGCAGCTGATTAAAACAAATTATTGTATGATGCTAATCATATTTGTATTTCTATTTTTCACTATTAGTTTTTGTAGAAAAGATTTACCTGCTGGGGCAGAGCCCATCATTACAGGTCCTATACCATGATACAATTGTTTGTAACCACCTGACTTCATGAATCCATGTTGACTCTGCAAACGTGTTTTCAGAGTATCCAATGGAAAAAATATTATGTCACAAATAATTCCTGCAGCAGCACCTGACTAGTAATAATACAATATTATTAAAAGTTTATATATAATTATAGCAAATAATTTTATAATTCTTTATATATATATATATATATATATATATATATATATATATATATGTATGTTTCTCATAAATAATATTGTTAATTATTTTTATATAGTGCAATGTAATATAATAATAATAATAATAATAAAAGAAAAATTGGATCGATTATCTCTTGTGTGTTATATTTATATAATATGTATTATTTATAATAATAATAATATATTAAAAGTTAAATTAAAAATGATGTTTAATACTTACGATGATAGACGTGGAAAAGAAATGTTTAGCATTTGTAATATCGTTCGATTTTACTTCTCCAGTAAACATTCCACTAAGTAAAATACTTAATTATCGGTGTATTATTAGTGAATATATCCAAATTCTGATTTTATTAGACTATTTTAAAGAGTTACTGTATCGAAGTTTTAAAAAATTAGACAATATTAAAATGATAAATTTAAAATGCATTAACATGATCGTATTGCAATAAGAAATAATATAAATAATATAATGTATTTTTCTTTCTGTCAAAATTTCTTCTTTTTGAATGCACTATTTATTTCGTAATGAAATATTTCTATTTAAGCGTTGAAATGAATGCTTGAACTTAATTTATAAATGATTCTTGTTTAATGTTAAACTCACCAATATTATTATTATATCTTTTTTCTGTTATAATAAAAATGAAAAAAGTATAAACAATGAAGTCACGTGTGCCACTACTCTACTCTATTGCAGCTACTTGCATCAATCGATTGTCGTCTGCTACCGAAGTGACGTACACATATATATTGACAATTGAGTTTCTGCAATCTAACCTACAAATTTCACTAGAGAATTACATCAGGTTTGTGTCAGTTATTTATTATCTATGACAGATGATATGAAAATTAGCAATATTTATAAAAATATTTGAATCACCGAGTGTGTATGTTGAATGGAAAATTACTAGATTAAATTAGGACATAGGGAAATTTGACAAATTTGACAATTGCATATATTAGATTCAAGTATAATCGTTGAAGTGTTTTTGGTTATAATGTCAGTAGTATTTATTAACTTATTATGTCAAAGAAATGATGTAAAATGAATTGTCATAGAAATATGATTTCGCTTATGTTACAGATATTCTACAAATTCAACGTAATATTATTGTCAACATCAATGTTTATGGCGGGAATCTCGAAATGTTGAATGTTTTTCGTTAGATATAAATATGTCGCAATCTATCTTAAAAAGCAGTTTAGAAAATGCTTCCTTCAACATCATATTTCAGGTATTATATCTGTCAATATTTGTTCTTTTAACAAGATTATTTATTTCTACTGAAAATTTTCTATATCGGTATATCCTTTTTTCATACGTAGATCACAATTCTTACAGATAATATGTCGCTGTGTAACATTTGTTCTAAATGCTTTTGTGGTACGTCATGTTGGTCAAGCAATTTTAGGTGTCATCAATGTTAGATTACTACTTTTAGAATCTATGATATTATTCTTATCCCGTGAACCATTTATGAAAGCGTGTTTAACTAATACATCAGAACATAACTGGGCTCAAGTTGTAAATTTATTATGGATGACGTTAGTATTCTCTATAATAATTATAATAGAAATTAATTAATTATATTGTTTTCTTTTAAGATTATTGATTAAAAGTATTAATTAATTATATTTTTCCAGAGTACCCATTTGTATTGTAATGTCTTCTCTCTTTGGATATATTTGGCTCTTTCTTTTATCAACTTCTGAAACTTTACCTCCTTACTATACATTTGCAGTATGGGCAGTGGCATTATCATGCATTATAGAATTATCATCTCTAATTGTACAATTAGTTGCTAATGCATTCCTTTTTGTAAAACTTAAAGTAAATTTGCCTTTACATTTTTATATTTGAATTTATGTTATGTTATAAACATACATATACATATATATATAATTTTATTTTCAGGTTGTATTAGATACGATCATGATTACTATTCGTACTTTAACGTTTGTACCATTAATACTTTACTATCCAGAAAATGCTTTGTTTGCTTTTGGCATAGCACAATTAGTTGCAGCAATATTTTATACAACTAGTTATTATTCATATTTTCATTATTATATTAATAATATAACTAAATTTAAACAAAAAAGAAGAATGTCTTTGAAGGATAAAAATGATGAATATATCTCAACAGAGTTTCCATTTCGAACAATAAAGGATTTTTTGCCAGGTCAATTAGAAAATAGTGTATGTATTTTTTTTTTTTTTTGAAAGATTTTCTTTTTACCTCTTTATAATAAAAATAAGAAAGACATTTTCAGGATTCATATTTAGATAAAAAATTAACCATATTGACATGGAGTTTCTTTAGACAAGGAATTTTAAAACAAATTTTAACAGAGGGTGAAAGATTAATCATGACAGTTATGCCAGTACTCTCATTTACCGAACAGGTTCGTATTTCATATTAACAAATATTCTTTATTTATATTACATTTTATTATGATATATTGCATAATAATTATTATTATTATTTGAATATTTAAGGGCACATACGAGGTCGTCAATAATTTGGGTTCTTTAGCTGCAAGATTTATTTTTCGTCCGATTGAAGACAGTGGATATTTTTATTTTACACAAATGGTTAAAAGAGATAAATCTTTGTTGGAACAAAATCCAGTAAGTATATAGAAACTTGTCAAATAAATTTATATGAAAAAAATAAACACAGAAATATAAATAAAGAATAATCAATTACAATTTGCAGACAAAAATTCAAGAAAGTATAAGCGTCCTTACGCATCTGTGCTCAGCCGTTACATCTATTGGCTTAGTAATTTTAGTATTTGGACAATCTTATTCAAGTACATTACTTTGGTTATATGGTGGTGCAAAATTGATATCAAATTTACCAGTTCTTTTAATGAGAGCGCACTGTTTGGCTATATTATTATTGGGTATTAATGGTGTAACTGAATGTTATACCAATGCAACAGCTGACAGTACTACTATAAATAAGAACAATTTAATTATGATTTATGAATCAGTAGCATTTCTGGGTGCATCATATTTATTTGTTATTTGGTTTGGACCTGTCGGTTTTATACTTGGAAATTGTTTTAATATGAGTCTAAGGATTGCGCATTCAATGGTATTCATTAATAAACGTCATTTAGGTGCAACTCAAAATCCTTTACTTGGACTAGTACCAAAACGAATGTTTTCTATTACATTACTATTAGCCGCAGTTATCACAAATTTATCACACGTAAAGAAATTATTTCCCAATTTCATAAATAAGAATTAAAAAATATTCTAATCAAATTGTTATTAACGCATTTTTGTGTGTGTATTTTTAGGTCTATTTCTTCCCCGATGAAAAAATGCTGCATTTGTTAATTGGATTGATAGCATTTATAATGGTACTTATTGCATGGATTTATGAACATTATGAACTAATTAAACTTGGTGGTAACAAGTGGTATGAACGGAAGAACAAATATAAAAAGAATGATTGACCTTAAATTCCCAAAGTGTAAATAATTTATTAGTACTTGCATCCTTCTCTCTTCTGTCAAAATGAGATTGTGGTGCAATTCAATAATATTTCAAAATCATAATCATAATAATAATAATAATTTCTACTTCCTATACTTGGAAAGTGATGATACTGTTTGTTATGATATAACTGGGCACGAAATTATCTTCCTTCTTATGTGTATAAGAATAAATAACAAAATATATCATACTTTTTAAGATATCTTAATTAAAAACAAGGCCAAAGAGAATAATATTAACTTGCGACATGTTTATAAATTGCACCAACTACTGGACCTTGTCGTTGAATAAGACATTTCCTATAATAAATTGAAAGTATATATTTTCAATTTAATATATACACTTCGAAAATATGCATGAAATTTCTAAATACATTAACTAACGTATTATCAACATTACCTGTTATCATTTTGAATAGTGACGATTGGAAAAGTTGAAGAAAATTCTAATTTAGCAGCTTGATCCGCAATGGCTGCTATAATACCAGCGCTATCACTTGAGGCATTACCTTTGACTGAAAAATATATATAACAAAATATTCTTATTAGTATATACATTCAAAATAATATGCTATTATAAGAGAATAATTTGTTTGATAACGTACCTCCTAAACACAATCCCGCACGATCAACCAAAATACAACCAATTGTAGTTTCATTGTTTTTTCTAGAAAAATAGTGGAGAAAAAAATACTTATAAAATAAGACAAAGCTGATAACTCAATAAACTGACAATGAGACTTATTACTGTGTTGTTTGTTAAAAATCAAAACAAAACACTTGCACACACAAAAATGCACAAACAATTATAACAATTATGAAGTAATATTTGATAACTTACACTTCGTCTAAAGTTTTTTCAATATTCTTTTCCATAATGAAGTTTTTCGTAAGCACAATTAAAGAAAATCACAAAAATAATAACGACAAGTTGAGAAAATACTTCTTAAATATCAATTTTTGTGTGTATACGTCGCCATATTACATTTACCTAACATAACCATACATCAAACATGGCGACTAGACATAACCTATAAATCATACTAATAACTGTCAAAAAGTTTGAATGAACAACCATCGAAGAATCGTGCGCACAATGTTACGTTGATTTATGTAATCACTATTTTTATATAAATGCATTGATTATTTAAATTAAAGCATTAAAAACAAATATGAACGTGCGTGCTCGTATTTTTATCCACAAAAATAATGAACATGTTTTAATTAGCTGTCAATAATTAAATATAACATTGTAAAATAAGTAACAACATAAATTAACGCGTATCTAATAATCGTTAGTTTTTTTAAAATTAATATAATATTACATAATGCGATAGCATTTATTTCATTAAAAATTATAAAGAAATCAATGCAATAACTGAAGTTAATAATGGAAACAATGTCTAACCAGAGCACAATAAATATTGACATATCACGATTACCTTTAGATGTAAGTTGATTAAAGTTAGTTAATTAATTAATTGTAATTGTCAATGTTCATTAATACAATGAATGAGTATGAATGATATATGTGATAATAAAATATATTGCTGGAAATATTATTTAAAAATTTGTTCAGGCAAATTCCTTATATTAACATTTCTTGATATTTTTCCTATCAACAGGTAATTATACATATAATGTCATATCTATCTATATCGGATAGAATGGCAGCTAGATTGGTTAATCGGACATGGCACGATGCATCCCTTGCCACTGAATTTATAGATCAAGAATTAATGATTTTTGGTCCACCACGAATAGATCATTTGTATGACGTATTAAATATATTAGAAAATTCTTCTCGACCATTTTATAATTTCATTTTTAAAGAAGTGGAATTGAAAAGTACGATGTCTCTTTGGAGACAATATGGATCTTTTATAAAAAGTCTTCATCTGGTATAATAAATCAGTTATTAAAGACACGATATTAAAATGATCTATTTAAAAAAAAATATATATATATATATACATTCCTAATTAATTGTATTTAAAAATGTAAGTGATAATGAAATAATATTGTTTGCAGTTTTGTTGCGATTTGAGTGAAAAAACACTCATTGGGATTCTGAAACATTGTAACAATCTAAGAACGTTACACATCAGTTCTTCTCGAGAATGTTTTATGTCTGGCAGATTTTTAGACGATGACAGTGATATAAAAGAACTCTTGGAAAAATTGAAATTTCTACATGAACTTAGTCTTACTTATAATCGATATTTAACAGATGCTTTATTTAATCAATTTATTTCAATATGTCCTAATGTAAATACGCTCAGTTTAAAAGGATGTGAAATATCTTTTCATTGTGGCTTGTTTAAAAAATTTTATCCTAACAATAATGTGATTACTTATGCCTCAGAATCAGTATTAACATTTTTTAATATTTTGCAGTATATTACTACTTCTGCAAAACAATTGAAACATTTAGATTTTAGTCATACGCTTATAGATGGAACTTCTTTAGCAACTCTTTCAAAATTGGAGGATCTTAGATTAGAAACGTTAAAGTTGCAACGATGTAATCAATTAACTATCGTTGGAATTCGAACATTGACGTATCATCAAATTAATTTAAAATTATTAGACATTAGTTTTTGTACACGAATCACAGATGTTAGTTTAGTTCTTATATGTAAACATTTGAAACAATTAGAAAGTTTAAATATAAGAAGATGCAGGGCAGTCACAGATAACGGTATACAACATATACAATTACTAAAAAATCTCCGAGAATTAGATATTTCAGAATGCGAACAACTTACCTCCAAATGTATTACTGATGGGCTTTGTAATGAATCATTCAATAATTTACAATTTACTGACAATGAAATGGATATAGAAGCAGAAAATATCGATTTTAACAAACAAGAAGCAGACTGTTCCACAAATAATGACATTCGAAATGATCGAATGTGGAAGCTTTCTGTAAATGCTTTGAATCTCGATGAATCATGTATTACATCTATAGTTAAATGTTTTCCAAATTTAAGATATCTCGATGTAGGCTATTGTTTCATAGCTATTACAGATATTACAATACAGGTACTGAATCTATCATATTGAACTATTTTTATTTCAATTAAAAACATGATTATTTATTTTTTTTTTTATAGTTACTTATATTAGTAGAATATATGTATGTTTATATTTTTCAGAACATATTTGAAAAACTTATATTCTTACGAACATTAAAAGTTATTCATTGTGACAGAATAACAGATGCTGGTTTGATGGGTATTGATACTAGTGATAACGTAGATATACAATCTCTACAAGTTAATGTTATCGAAAAGCCATCGGAATCATTATTAAGAATCAGTTTACGATCAAGAGCAGAAGAAGAAATAGTATGCGATGCTAATAGAACGTCTTATATTAAAAATTTATTGAAGAATATTTCAACTTCGTCACCTTTAACAATGCCTGCATTTAGTTTGACTCGTTTAAAAGGACTTAGAGAATTAGATTTCTCAGGTTGCACTAGAATAACTGATGTCAGTTTGAAACATCATTTTGCTTTTATAGAATTGAGAATATTAAGTCTAAGGAAATGTTGCCAGGTAAAATATTAGAAATTATTTTCTTCCAATATTGTTATTTACAATCTCAATTTTAGATTAATCTTATGTATATTACAGATAGAAAGACTAGATATGTATAATTGTATGATAAAAAGCTTAAATGATATACTTTTTTTTTTTTTTTTTTTACAAACATCGTTATGTTTCAATTATTTTTTTTCAGATAACACATGTTGGATTAGAATATGTAGCAAAAAATAACCCTGCTATAGAAGAATTGGATTTAACATTATGTTACAATATATCAGATTTGGGTGTTTCATATCTTGCTATGTATTTACATAGATTAAAGCGTCTACACCTCCAGGTATACTAATTATTAAAAAATTTCAATATATATATATATATATTGTTTCATTTTATATCATTCAAAATTAAATTAAATACTATTTAATATATTGTATTTATTTTAATTTTGTTTACTCTTTAAAGATTTTTAACATCTATAATTTTGTTTGTTTTCTTTTTTTCATTAACAGGGTTGTACACAATTAACAAATCAAAGCTTAGAATATATACGAGACAATTGTAAAAGTCTTCAATATCTAGATATACGACATTGTAAAAAAATAACAACTTTTGAAATACGTAGTTTGCCTTTTTTGCACATTGAATGCACACAACCAACAGAAAACAATTTGTTGTTGGATAATGTGCATGTACCAATACCACCACCTATGTATAAATAATATCTTTTTTTTTTATTTTCAATTTTATACTTTCAATCATTGACAACGTATATATATGTATATATATATATTCTATATTTTTATGATTAAGAAATTGAGATATATTTAAATGAAATTAATTTGATGTATTGTTAATTATTAGTCAATTAATTAATTAAAGTAGGTAGACTAATATTTTTAATAAAGTGTTTGTAATGCTTTTGATTTATGTATATAGTTTAGATGAAATTAATGTACAAATTTAACAAGAATGGAGATGTGAAACAAAAAAAAAAAAACGGTACTTATTTTCTCTTTATTTGCCTTTTTCATTATTTAAAAATCTATAAAAAGCAAATAATACATTAATTAATTAAAAATGAATATCTTCAAATGTACATATGTACAGGCATAATTTTAAATAAATAAAGAACAAATTGAGAATACAAATACGACGAAAAATAAATCTTATTTTTTATAGTGAAGATAGAATTTTATATTTACAATGTATTTAATTATAATATATATATATATATATATTTATATATATATATATTATATACTCATCATTAATAGAAAAAAAAAAAAAGTTGAAATTTGAATAACTATTCCTTGAAATAGTTTTACACTTTTATATCAATTTTATGTTTAAGTTTTTATATCTTTAATTATTTATTTATTTATTTATTTATTTTTATTTTTTTTTTAAATTTTATTTATTGTTTAGTTTTGTTTTAATTTTACTTTACAAAATTATAATGACACTGAGATAAATGACATTGCCTTTGAATAAGTGAATGCAGTACTATGGCTGCAGACGTAAAATGGGTGATATTAAGTCTCTGACTCAGAGGCCTGAAATTAAAGAAATACGTTTACTAATATGAATTTGTTATTTTTATTTAAATTTTGTCTGTACCCACAGTGACAGTTTTAGAACATAGATGAGAGTATTGCAAATATAGTTAAATCTAAGTGTACAAACATACCATTTTAGATTTCTTGTGATAATGAAAATATTACATTAAATCAGATTATTATATGCGTAAGAAGAGAAATCATTTTTCCATATGCAATAATTATTAACAAAATTGATATTTTTCAAAGCAATGTATGAAAAAAAAATATATATATATATGTATATATATTATCTATTCAAAACATATCATACATTTGCTTCGTGAAAATGTATTTATTTTTTGTTAAAAAAAAAAACAAAAAATAAAAAAAAAACAAAACAAAAAAAAAGTTGTTTTAACTTTTAATAAATACAGAAAGAGAGAGAGAGAGAGAGTAAAAAGCCAATTTTTACTTAATTATTTAAAATCTACTTATATAGCACAATTTAACTCAACGCCAAAAATATTTGTTATATATTAATTGTTTCCTTTTTGATTAATTAAACTTTTGTACATCATTATTGAAAATAAAAACAGATAATAATAATAATAATCATCATCATCATCTGTATGGTTGTTGAGCATAATAATATAACTCATATATATAAATATATATCAGCTCGCTTCATTAGTGAAATATCTCACTTCTGTGTCCGAAAACATCACTGACCGGATGATAAGAAAAAACTAACTTACACTAGGATCGCAGTCAGCACAATGCCAAGAATAGCCTCTTCTTTTTGGAGATTTCTTCACCGGAGGGTCTAAACACGTGAAGTGATAGCATTTTTTACATTCATCGCACCTGTAAAGAAGTACAAAGTATTTTATTAATGATGAATATAAATAGAACAAATAAATTCATATATACGTACAATACACACACAGATTTATAATATTAAATATAATAATAATAATAATAATAATAATAAAATAATGTATACTTTTAACGTGATTACTAACATTACAAGATTTTGACTGGTACCAGGAGTATCGCAGACATTACACTGCGTAAGAAGATCCGCATCTTTTCCCCTTTTTACATTTCCTGCTTGTAATCGTGTATTATTATTTACGTTAATATTACTAGTTGCATTCATTGGCACAACATTTGTAGAAGGTGGTGGAAGTGGTGGTGGTGGTAAAAGTTTAAGCGTTGGCGGTGGCGGTGTAATTTCTGTACTCGTTGACGTAGCAACAAACATTTGCGGGCTAGATTTTGAAGCTGCATCTCCATCCGGTCGTGGAATTGGTTTTATCTTGACAAAAGAAGAAGAAAAAAAAAAAAAAGAAAAGAAAAAAAGAAAAAAAAAAAGATATGCAATAAAGAATAAGTAATTTTTCTAGAGATATCAATTTGTGTACCTTTATAGTAATTCGTCTATGAACTTCTGGTTGTGCCTGCAAATCTGGATTTTCAATATCAAGACTTTTTCTTTTGTGTTTTCGTTTTCTTTGTTTGATTCCGGTGATTGGGTCAGGAGTATACCTCTTATGCTTTTCCCTAATAATAAATTATAATATTGTACGTTTCATATTGTACGAGATTTATAAAATCACGATTATTTAAAGGTAAAAACCTTCGTCTTTTTTTTGCACTCCTTTGTGAAACAGATTCTGTACCATCTGCAGAAGCTACCATATATTCGGGAGAACCTTCTCTTGGTGCAATAGTAACATTATTAGTAGTACATTGTTGATTATGTGTTGATTCAGCCAGCTGGATTTGTTCTGTTACCGAAGGTTGTGGGCACATAGGTTTTATGGTTAACTGTGAATTTATTTTAGTTAAAGTTTAATTAATGATTTGATTTAAATCAATATTTAAAATAAGCAATTACCTTTGGCGTAGTAGGTGTATCAGGAACAGTAACATTTGTTACATTGTTAAGTGGTGTAGATGCATTTTTAGATGTGGTTGGTGTAGTTGGTGTCATAGGTGCTTGAATTTCTTGAGGTGGTGTGGATGTTAAATTAGAATCATCCTTACAATGTCTTAATTTACGAGGAGCAGACGTATCTACACGCTCAACCTCCGATCCAGAAGATTCTTTATCGCATTCGGAACATTGCCTATTTTAATAAAATCATGTAAATAACAAAACATTTCATTAAATTAAGTAATAACATCTACTTGATAATTATATGCACATACCATCCCATAAGTTTGGTTTTTTTAGGCATACGAGAAAGAGGAGGACTTAAACAAGACAAATGGTAATGAAGATGACAAGTATCACATTTTGCAAGAAGGTGTTGATTAGTAGATCTTCTACATATGCCACACTGGTGTCTCAAAGTCAATTCGCTTTTGTGATTTTGATCATGAGCTTGACTACTCAGTACTCTACCTTCACGAACACCTTCTGCTCCTTTTCCCACTTGTATAGGAAAACCAACACCCATTTTTAATGCAGCTGCAGTTGGTACACCTAATCCCGTACCTTAAATTAAAAACAGATTAATAATCTTTCTCTTGATAAAATTTATATTATTATAATTTATTATTTTAAAAATATGTGCATGTGTATATAAATATCATTTACCAAGTGTAGGTTGGATTCTTGGTTTTGCTAAATCTGTTATTAAAGGTAATGGTTTAACGTAGCCATTATTTCGTAGCATTTGATGATACATGTCGATTTGTTCCTTTAACGTTACATTTACCCTAATTTGTTCTTCATTATCTTTCATAACTTCATCGTATCTTCTATCTAATCTTTGTTGTTCATTTAATAATTCTGTATTAATATCGAGAAGTTCCTGTAATCTTCTTTTCATCGAAGTGAGACGTAAATTACGATCCAAGTAATATCCTATAAACTCTACGCTAAAGGCTGGAGGGATGTGCCATTTTTTTCTTATATCCACTAAAGCTACAAGTTGCGCCTCCTGTGCTTCTAACACTGTCGTATCAACGCCCATTAATTTAGCTTTTTTTGCTAATTGTCGACACGCAGATGCGGATGTAGTTAAAAGACGAGGCATTTTTTGAGTTGGTACTGAAAATAAAAATAAAAAAAGAAATAATAATAATAATAATAAGTATTGTAATAATTTGAAATATTTCTAACATACCCCAAGGAACTGGACGAGATGCTTTATGGGCTAGATATTTATGTCTATGTTTTGCCAATTTCCTTTGAATTCTGCGCTGCTCCTCTGTATCTAAATGGTTTGGTTGTTTTAAAAGTTGCTGTCGATATTGTGCACGTAATTGCAATGCTAGCCAATTGCGTTTGCGTCTGCGAACGAGAAGTTTATCCGAATGTAATTTACAATGTGCATAAAATGGGTCAGCTTGATCCACCTCTTCGCTATGCGCTTCAGATAATAAACCTTCTCGCTGAGCACTGAAACATATGTTTTTTAAGATTACACCTGAATAAATCAAATATTATTATTCCATATATAAAATGTATCTTACCAAGTAACATGAAAATATGTATGACACATTCCAGCATCGCATTCGATACAAACTCCAGTACGAGAAAAACGTGCATCTTCGCATAAAGAACATTGCTTTGCACCCCATTTGCTATATGCCATTTCAAAAAGTGTTACACTAGATAAACGATCCACCTAAATAAAATATCAATTGTATATATTTAAAAATAATTAATTAATCACACATTCAAAATAATTTACCTCGCCAAAAGCTACACCAGGTACATAGAGAGCACAAACTAAATGAACCCATTTTCCTACATCAGTTTCTTTAAAAATTCCACCTTTATTAGGACAAAGTTCACACGATGGATCTTCAATGCCTGCGCTGCATGCCTCACAAAACCACGGAGCTGATTGGCACAATGAATCGGTACTGGAGAAACTTTCTACATCTGATACACCATAGCATCCTGCAATGATATATTGATTATCAATTAATAATCTCTCTTGTAATATATTACATGATTTTTATAAAATGTAATTAAGATTTACCTTCATGAACACTAACTCCACATCCATCGCATTCAACAATTTCGTTAACATCATCACTTCTGTCACCAAGACAGCCACAACAAATAAGCATTTTGTTTAATTTTTCATCAATTGGTCCACCTTTCATCGCTTGTTGACGAGCTTGTTCTATAACATCTCCCACATGTGGACCAGTGTTCTCTTTTGTATTTAACAACGGATCACCTAAAGAATCATCTGAATCTTCTGATCCATCTTCTTCTGATAAAATCAAATAAATATATATATATATATATATATTTTTTATACATTATTTTTTATAGATAAAATGAAAAATTAGTTTTAATATTAAAATTAAGTAACCTTTTCCAACATCATTAGAATCAACCGAGTCATCATCTGATTCTTCGCAATGATCTTCAATTCTAAAATCACTGTCATCGGAGCTTTCACCTAAATCAAAATCTAGCAATGACTGTTGAGCAGATTCAACAGGCTTTACTCTTCTCTTTTTTGGATCTCTTTCGACTGTAAAATAATAACAATTATTTTCATTAAACGTATGAAAAATTAATAATTAAAATAAAAAGAAAAGCAAATTCTTTATACAAAAAATATAATGAATTGTATAAAATTAAAATAAATAACTGTTTAATTATGTCAATTTTATACTGTATTATAATATATAAAATTAATATACTGTAATAATATATAAATATTAGTATATATCAATAGTTATAAATAAATAACATAGTCAATTTAAATAAATAAAGTAAAGTAGTAATAGTAGTAAGAAAGTTAAGGAAACGAAATTGAGGTTATGTTCATTGCTTATTAGAAAAGAATACATACAGGGACTAGTCATTGTATCTTAATTTCGATATGATAATTTCCTATCAAAAGTACAATTATTCCGCACTATTATTAATTATAACAATGATGTAATCTCTCTTTTCTTCCTTTTTTCTTCTTCTTATTAAAACTGAGTGTACACGTAGAGGTATATATCCTTCTTAATGGGAGAACTCCCACCCTTCGTTTGATGTATGAAATGAGATCTCTCTTTAATATTAGCAATACGTCTTGTTAACAATATACACGTTGTGCATTTAGTTTATTTGTTAATGAAATATAATTTTAACATATATATATGCATAATAAGTCAATAAATCAAACAAAATTAATCAAAACAACTCGATCTATTCGTACATTTGATTTGATTAGATGAAAGTTCACCAATACTTTTAAATCTTGTGTTCACACGAGATTTTTTTACTAATACATTTCCATATAAAATAATAAAATAGAAAAAAAAAAGAAAGAAGAAAAATAAAAGAATGTAAAATAAAAAATGTATTTATTTCTAAATACAAAATAATATTCTACTTGTAATTTAAGGGGGGACAAAATTAACTAATTGCTTTTCGTTCATTAAAACATCGTTTCTTATTAAATCATATAGAAATCAAACGAGTGTTATAAAAATATAATTATAAAATACTTCTCATTGATATTTATATTTTTAGTGTAAAATTAGTATTTCAATTGTATTATTTTTAAATTCTTTGACAGACAAACATACATATTATAAATTCTCATAAAAGAAGAAGAAGAAGAAGAAGAAGAAAAAAAAACATTTCTATTATAGATTCCGTAATTTAACATTTACGATTTGTAATAAGAAATGAAAATAAAAAACAGAATAATATTTAATAAAATTAAATTCACGATTTATTATATATGTATATATATAAAATTTCAGTGTACTTACTCATTGTTTTATATAAAAAGCCTACGTCGTCTTCCTGAGACATTTTTGGTCACGAAAACGAATCTTTAGAGAAGAATAATACTTTTATTTTGATTTTCGGTTTGCTCTTTTAATCACGACGAGTATTCGTTTATCTTATGAGATTGTTTATATTCGATAAATTCGAAATATCTTCTCATATCAAAATTCACTTGATTAAGTCAATAGAAAATTTTTATCCGTAACAAGGAATCTCCTGCATTGATGAGATCCTTTCCATGGTGTTATAACACAAGTTCTATATAGTTATTCTTCGGTTCATCGTCAAATCGCCATGTTGCTTTTCGAAAAATCCTTTAAGCGGGAAATTTGAATATACGAAGAAAATCTGCATTTTAAATATAATTATTTTAATGTATTTATTAACAACGAAATTTATTCTATTTACACCAACATTTTTATCATTTTGTCTAAATTTTCAAATTTTTTACATTATCTTTAATGGAAAAATAATTAAATAATTGAATTAACATACCTTTATTAACACGAATAAAATGTAAAAGTAAATTATCTTCCTTTTGTTTTTCTTAGATAATATTTTTAATTTTGTTTATTTTAGATGAAATAAATCTTTAACAAATTCAAACATTTGTGTTTATAAAGCTATACATTTTTTTAAATAAAACGAACATTTTATTTTCTTTAAATAATCTATCATTTATTTTATATGTTGTGTTTTTATTGAGAAATAGAAATTTTTTAGCGACAATATGGCGATCTATTGGTTACTTATGTATATACATATATATTGATGCATACAGGGGGAGAGGGTAAACGTTATAAATGTTTATCTTCAATAATTAAACATTAAAAATTATTTTTTCTAACATTATATCGTTCTAGGGAGGTTAAAAAATATTGTTAATATTAAAATATTGAAAATTTATGCTATTAAACGAGAAAAATAATGTTCTTTATGATTAATACTTATGTCAATGTATATCATCTAACTTGCCATTAGAGAATGAAGCAATCCATAGATAGTATGGAGGGTAGAGATAAGGAGTAACATCTCTGTATATGAAAAGTGTCTGTCGAAATGAAGGCAATAGGGTGGCGCCACAGGTCGCAGAGTGTCAATTTTAAAGGAAGCGCCAAATATTAGAGTAGAATTGAGAAATAAACAAGGAACACAAATGTTACTCATAACTGTTTTGTTATTCACATACTTTTTCATAAAATTAAATGATAAAAAATCAATAAACGTACTATTGACAGTTCACGAAATAAAATCACTCTAGCTACACGTTTTCTCATAATAATTCTTTAAGGTTATATTTACTACATTATTACATAATTCGGCATACTTCAATTCGGTTACAATTGCTACATTCATAATACATCTCTATTTTCACCAGCGCCATTCTGGAAGGTTTTTGAACTATTATTTTCAGAAAACGCTGGACACTTTTTCACATTTTCTCCCATAAGAGATGTTACTTCTTACTTCTACCCTCTATAATAGATAGTAATCGTAGTAGGCTATGGAACATACAATAAAGAATGTTCCTAGAAATCTCTAGAAATTTTTTGTTACTAAAATATCATATGTATCAAGTAAATATTCGTTCTATCAATGTGGTAGCCCTGATAGTAATAAATAGTAACCACGAGGTCCGGTTTAATATAATTTTAATATGAGTATTTTTCAATAAATTTGACATTTGTAAATAATATTTATATCTATTTGTATAATCTAATTTGTATAATAAAAATGGTTAAAGAACAATTTAGAGAAACCGATGTCGCTCGAAAAATGTATGTATGACAATTTATAAAATATTTTCCTTGTTATAAAATTTTCAAATAATTATTATATGTTAATGACTGTAATATATATTTACATTACTGCATAGGTTATAATATTTAAAATGTAATAAATTAATGATTTGTAATTCTTTGATTATAATTTATTAGATCACATGTATCCTTTGGGGTGGATACCCCTTACAACATGGAAAGACAGGCTCATCTCCAGGTTGTTTCAAACAATGTTTACAATGCAACAGATCATAGTCCTGAACAATATGGTGTTCTTGACAATCGTATGGTATGTTAAATGAAAGATTATATTTATAATATATTAAAGTAATAGATTGTATTTTTAAATGGCTAATAAATTTTGTTCATAGGGTACAAGTTCTAATGCAACTAACTGTACAACCTGTGGGAAATCATTGAACGATTGCATTGGTCATTTCGGATACATTGATTTGGTATTACCAGTTTTTCATGTTGGTTATTTTAGAGCTGTTATTAATATTCTTCAAAGTGTTTGTAAGGTAATACGGATGAATTTTCTATAATATAATTTAACAATATTTATATATGTGTCTTTTTTAATACGCTCTTTTAATTCATAGAAATGTTCCCATGTAATGTTGTCTAAAGCAGATAAATCATATTATCGGCCTAAAGTTGTTAATCCTAATTTGGGATATCTTGCACGTAAAGCTTTAAGAAAACAGATTTTATTAAAAGCAAAAAAGACAACAATATGCCAAAATTGTGGAGAACTCAATGGTACTGTGAAAAAAGCTGGGCTACTTAAAATAGTTCATGAGAAATTTAAAGCGAAGAAAAAAACTGATCCTATTGTTGCGGATAAAATAAACGAGTACAACCATGTAGTTGAAAATAATAAAGAAATAGATGGGATACTTCAAAGTGGAATGGGCGATATTTTAACTCCTACAGAAGTATGATTTTACAATGTTTCAATGAAACTTACAAGAATATAATAAACTTTATT
This sequence comes from Polistes dominula, assembly GCF_001465965.1. The sequence continues at coordinate 1,091,602 of NW_015148994.1, read as the reverse complement.
GATTTAATTTCAGGTTCAAAAAATTTTGGCAGAAATACCAAAAGACGATATTCCTTTCTTATTAATGAATTATGAATGTGCTTCACCAGAAGATTTGATTCTATCAAGAATACCTGTACCACCAATTTGCATTAGACCAAGTGTTGTATCTGATTTAAAAGCAGGAACTAACGAAGATCATCTTACTATGAAATTATCTGAAATTATTTTTATTAATTCTTCTCTTGCAACACATAGTATACATGGTGCTAATTGGTCAACAATCAATGACGATTATGAATATTTACAATTACATTGTGCTCTTTATATTAATAGTGAAATGTCAGGAATACCATTGCAGATGCAAGTAAGTATTACTATTCAAATTAAATGAATATTAGACAGGTTAAGAATTATTGCTATATATTATGTATATTACAGCCATTGAAGCCATGTAAAGGATTAGTTCAAAGATTAAAAGGAAAACAGGGACGTTTTCGTGGTAATTTATCTGGAAAACGTGTGGATTTTTCTAGTCGTACGGTGATATCACCAGATCCTAATTTAAAAATAGAACAAGTAAGTTTTATTTCACGAGCACGAGCAAAATTTCATTTTATTATTATCCATAATAAATATATTTTTTTTTTCTTAGGTAGGTGTACCTGTTCACATTGCAAAGATATTAACGTATCCAGAAAAAGTGAATCCATCGAATATAGAATTAATGCGACAATTAGTTAGAAATGGGCCCGATGTACATCCTGGTGCAAATTTTGTACAGCAAGGAAAGACTCAATTCAAAAAATATCTTCGCTACGGTAATCGTCAGAAAATAGCTCAAGATCTACAAGTAATAGTCTTATTTGCAATATTAGAAATTATTTATAATTAATCCTATTTTATTAATCATTAAGTTACGGCTCATTTAATGACATTTTTTTAGTTTGGAGATATTGTTGAAAGACATCTTAGGAATGACGATGTAGTTTTATTCAACCGGCAACCCTCATTGCATAAGTTGAGTATAATGGCGCATAAAGCTAAAGTATTGGAGCACAGAACATTCAGATTTAATGAATGTGTCTGTACTCCTTATAATGCTGATTTTGATGGAGACGAAATGAATTTACATTTACCTCAAACAGAAGAAGCAAGAGCAGAAGCTTTAATACTAATGGGGGTAATGTAATAAACAAATATATTGTTTCATTTTTTGATTGGAAATTTAAATTCATTATTGAATATAATTGACGTATTGACTTTACAAATATTATCAGTTTTATTGTATTTTTCTAACTAATTGAAGTTGAATTAAATTATTAATTTTAATTATTGTATTTAGAATAAATCTAATTTGGTTACACCTCGGAATGGAGAACTACTAATAGCAGCAACACAAGACTTCATTACTGGTGGATATCTTCTAACAAGTCCAAGTACTTTTTTAAATAAAGTACAAGCATATCGATTGGCAAGTTGCCTATTAGCAGATACAGATGTTAATATGCATATAGACTTTCCTGAACCTACAATTTTAAAACCAATAGAATGCTGGACTGGTAAACAAATCTTTGATTTAATTCTGCGTCCCAATAAAATGTGTCCAGTGAAAGCAAATTTAAGAGGAAAATTTAAAAATCATACTAAGGACGAAGAACTATGTGTCAAGAGTGCATGTAAGGTTTATATATATATTATTTTCTATATTATTAATAAAATATAATTCATTATAAATATAATAATTTATTGCAGATGGTGTTATTCGCAACTCACAGCTGTTAGCAGGTGCTCTAGATAAATCTGTATTAGGATCTGGTTCAAAACAAAATATTTTTTATACCCTCTATTGTGATTGGGGTGAAGATGTTGCTACAACAGCAATGTGGAGATTAGGTAGATTAGCAAGTGTTTATCTTATGAACAAAGGTTTCTCTATTGGTATTGGAGATGTTACTCCAAGTGATGGTCTTCTTAAAGCAAAACATAAACTTTTAGATGATGGGTAAGTTTAGATTTGAATTATATGTACATTCATAGAATAATCATCATTATTTTTTCGTTAGTTATCTTAAGTGTACAGAATATATTCAACGATTGAAAGAAGGACGTCTTACTTGTCAACCTGGTTCTACAGAAGAAGAAACTTTAGAAGCAATGATATTAAAAGAGCTTTCTGGTATTCGTGATCTTGCTGGTAAAGCTTGTGTAGATGAACTTCGTCCAACTAATAGTCCATTAATTATGGCAATATCTGGCAGTAAGGGTAGCTTTATCAATATTTCACAAATGATAGGTATGCTTAGAAGAAATTCATTTTTAAATTGAAATTTGCATATTATGTAAGTAACTTAATATTATTATATATTTCAAATTTTATAGCTTGTGTTGGTCAACAAGCTATTAGTGGCCATAGAGTTCCAAATGGTTTCGAAGATCGAGCCTTACCTCATTTTGAAAGAGGATCTAAAGTTCCAGAAGCCAAAGGTTTTGTCGAGAATTCCTTTTTCTCTGGTCTCACTCCTACTGAATTCTTTTTCCACACAATGGGTGGTCGAGAAGGTCTTGTAGATACAGCTGTAAAAACTGCTGAAACCGGATATATGCAAAGAAGATTAGTCAAGAGTTTAGAAGACTTGTGCCTTCAATATGACTTAACAGTACGAAATGCAGTAGGAGATATAGTGCAAGAAATTTATGGCGGTGATGCATTAGATCCAACATATATGGAAGGTACAATCAATTGATTTTTCTATATCGTTAATAATATTAACAAAACAAATCAAGAATCTATTGCATCGATGAAATTTTGTAGGAAACGATTGTCCAGTTGATTTCCAAAGGGTTCTTGAACATGTAAAAGCTAAATCCCCATATAAAGAGGAAGATGCATTAGATGGTCGCAGTGTGGAGAAAGGTACGGAGGAATTGTTGAAATCAGAAGAGTATCAATGCATAAGTGACGAATTTAAACAGGAATTAAAGTAAGGAATATTACGAGTATATTATCTATAACAATTATCTTAATGTTAAACATTTAAAACAATTAACTTTATGACAAATGATATTTTAAAACAGCACATTCCTGAAATCTGTTGCAAACAAAATAAGTAATTTTCGAGAAAATATTAAAGTAATGACGCCTGTTTTGTCACATGTTGAGCGATTAACTGTATCTCAATTAGTGGAATTCATTCACACTTGTAAAGAAAAATATATGAAAGCTAAGATTGAACCAGGCACTGCGGTAGGTGCATTGGCAGCGCAAAGTATTGGAGAACCAGGAACACAGTTAACATTGAAAACGTTCCATTTTGCTGGAGTTGCTTCGATGAATATTACACAGGGTGTACCACGTATTAAGGAAATTATAAATGCAAATCCAAAAATTAGTACTCCTCTTGTTAAAGGAGCTTTAGTAAGTACTGTTTTTTATAAAGCTATATAATTATTGTAATTATATTTTTATATATATTTATCAGACGAATGATACGGATCCTGAATTTGCAAGACGCGTTAAAGGGAGAATTGAAAAAACTACTTTGGGAGAAGTAACTCAATACATTGCAGAAGTTTATATGCGTGATAAATGTTATCTCTTGATTAAATTAGATCTAGATAGAATAAAGTTATTACAATTAGAAGTAGATGCTAATTCCATACGTTATTCGTAAGTATAATGAATTTTTAGCAATGTCCTTAAAAGAAATTATAACACAACTGTGTTTTATCATTTTACAGAATATGTACATCAAAATTAAAATTAAATCCACAAACTGTGATCGTACAAAATAATTCTATTATCACTATTAATCCCAGTAAACAAAAATTAAGTTTAAATTGTGCAATTACTCATTTAAAAGAAGCAGTCCTTAACGTAGTAATTAAGGTAATTATAAATATAGAACTATAAGAAATTTGTATTTGAATAATATTACTTATACATATATTTATTATCGTATTTAGGGACTACCATCGGTATCAAGAGTTATAATAGTAAATAATGATTCACAAGGTAAAGATAAATACGAATTTTTCGTCGAAGGAGACAATATGAGAGAAGTAATGGCAATACCTGGAGTTGTAGGCAAACATACTACATCTAATAATACGATTGAAGTATGTGATATAAAATGATACATTTTATAATTAAATAATTTGTTAGTTTAAGAGATAAATTAAATATATATTTATTATATTGATGATTTAGGTATTTAAAACATTGGGTATTGAAGCAGCAAGAAAAACTATTATGAATGAAATCAAGGCAGTAATGCAGAATCACGGAATGAGCATTGACAGACGTCATGCAATGCTTGTTGCAGATTTAATGACAAGTAGGGGCGAAGTACTTGGTATTACGAGACAGGGTTTAGCAAAGATTAAAGAATCTGTTTTAAATTTAGCATCGGTAAGTAACATGTTTTATATAATTGTTGACAGTAAGTTTTTTACTACGTACGTTATATATTTTTTCAGTTTGAAAAAACGGCAGATCATTTATTCGACGCAGCTTACTATGGGCAAAAAGATATCATTTGTGGTGTATCGGAATCCATTATAATGGGAATACCAGCCCCAGTAGGAACCGGAATTTTTAAACTACTACACAAATATCCTTTTTATACTGATATTAATCAAAGATATTTTTATATATTCATCATATATTTTTTCATATATATATATTTTTAATTTCCAGGTATATATTATTAGTATCGTAGTCATATTTATATTTAGAACATTATTCGACAAATTATTTTCCTTATTAATTAAATACAGCTGATAAAGAAAAACCAAAAAAACGAGAGCTAATATTCGATGACGCCAAATTTCATAAGAAGGATAATTAATAATGTAAATTGTTACGTTTTTTTAATAAAAAACAAAAGTTTTCTTCTTAAATTTATGATAATTTCCTTATGATTTTAAAATAAAAATTAAATACAAATTTTATTTAAAAAAATGATTTGTTAAATGGTTATTCATTGGTTTAATGTTTGTTACTATAGTAAGTATTGTTAATAACAACATTGTTTTATCTAGATGTATATAATATTATTAGCAGCCATAATTTAACTACCATAAAATTCATTAACAAAAATGAAAAATACTATAATGTTTATAATGAGAATAAAAAATGCACTTATTTAAATTCAATTGTTTTTTACTTTTTTTTTAATTAAATACTATCTCGTCATTTAATGGTTTGAATTAATAGAAATAAATAACAAATTTACATAGTTCATTGATCACTATAATATTTCCCGTTATAAAAATGTTACGTTCCTGTTAAAACACGTGCGTTTGTTTACCTTTACTAATTGAATTTTTTGAATAGATAATACAAATTTTTGTACATATTAAACTTGATTATAATATTAAATAATGTGTTATAAATACGTATTATTTATTTTTTTAATGATTCAAAAAACTTTTAAGTTATAAATTGATTTATTTTATCAATTGATAACTAAAAAAAAATATTAAACCAGGTGTTTCTAGTTCCGTTCTTGAACACTACGTGTCGCTAATGTTTTCTTTTCAAACATTATATAGGTTAGTTAAAGTATTTTTATAATACACGTGATTTTGTTTAACTCCATAAACAATTAATATACAAATTTAAGTTTATTGAGTGATTTTTCTACATCAAAGAAATATTATTTATTTATTAGTATTTGTGTGTTTTTGTGTGATATATTTGATTCATATGCATTCATCAATTAATATTATTTTTTATTCAATTTTCAATACAATTTTATACCATGGATCGTAACAAAAGAATAAAGTGGGAAGTTATTAAAAATAATGTAAAGGATAGAATGATAGAATCGTCATTAATTCATAAATTTAGTTACTCTAAAAAGTATACGAAAAGAACCAAGTTATTAAATAAATGGTTGGAAAGTCATAAAAGATGCAAATATAAGGATTATGTCAAGAGGAAACGATTAATTAAAGAAAATTTATCGAAAGATGTAACATCTGAAGACTATGAAAGCTACGGGGAAGAGGATTTTTCCATTGCACACAAACAAATTCTAGATAAAAGTGAGATCGAAAATAATCGACCTAAGATATCTAATAATACAGATATTGTTACTTCTACTCCAATAAATGTAAAAAAGGAAAAAAAATGTTCATTCAATCATTTAGATTCATTAGAAATTAACACAAAGGATATCAACTTAGAATCAAATATTTTTCAGGATAAGAATGACAATATAGTAAGTATTTGTTGCAATTTAAATCGACTTGCATTCATTTTACTCAATTTTAAGTATTTTCCTACAAAATTATCATAGAATAAAAAATCATTTTTAGATGTACATAGTGCTGATACAGTTCCAATAATTGAAATCAAAAAATCAGTAAGTCCAACTAAGAAAACACAATTTATAGATAACGAAGAGAAAAGGTTTGTAAATACCACTGATAATGATTCTGTAGTTGCAAAGAAAAGAAAAAAATCAAAGAAAGCATCCCTCAGTCAAGAGTGTAATAGTTCACTCATGAATGGTGAAAGAACTAGTCAAGAAACATTAGATCTAATTTCTGACAAAGAAGAAATAACATCGTATCATTCCAACTCATTTGTAGATAACATTAAGAAGAAATTTGCAAATACCACTGATACTGATTCTGTAGTTGCAAAGAAAAGAAAAAAATCCAAGAAATCATCCCTCAGTCAAGAGTGTAATAGTTCATTCATGAATGGTGAAAGGACTAGTCAAGAAACGTTAGATCTAATTTCTGACAAAGAAGAAATAACATCGTATCATTCTAACTCATTTGTAGATAACAAAGAGAAAAGGTTTGTGAATACCACTGATACTGATTCTGTAGTTGCAAAGAAAAGAAAAAAATCCAAGAAATCATCCTTCAGTCAAGAGTGTAATAGTTCATTCATGAATGATGAAAGAACTAGTCAAGAAACATTAGATCTAATTTCTGACAAAGAAGAAATAACATCGTATCATTCTAACTCATTTGTAGATAACGAAGAGAAAAGGTTTGTAAATACCACTGATAATGATTCTGTAGTTGCAAAGAAAAGAAAAAAATCAAAGAAATCATCCCTCAGTCAAGAGTGTAATAGTTCATTCATGAATGGTGAAAGAACTAGTCAAGAAACATTAGATCTAATTTCTGACAAAGAAGAAATAACATCGTGTCATTCCAACACATCGCCTAATAATAATAACACATTTGCTTTGGAAACGCTAAGATCACCGGTTATAATTTCATCTACTAACATATCCAATAATAACAAATATAAAATAATTAATAAGAATGAATTTTGTCGTAACTTATTCAACGAATATAATAATGCTAGTGTTAAAGATGACAAAGAAGAGGAATTAAAAGAAAATGTAATATTATTCAAAGATTCAATTAGCAGTAATAATTTGTCACAATATGATAAACGTATAAATCAAATTAAAAATTTAGATTTAGCTATTGATAGTTCATCAAGTGAGGATGAACATGAACAAGATTTAAGTAAAAAAACTTTTTTGTCTAATAAGAATGAAATAATAGATCATAAAAAAAATGTAAATAGTTCTGACAACAAAATTACAGTATGCAGTAAAAATGTCGATTCAACTACAGAAAGTACTTCGAATGAGGATGAACTGTTAAAAGGACAAAATTTAAATGAAAAACTGAATAATTCAAGTAGTACAACTTTTGAAAAAAGAATACGAAATAGATCCAAATTAAAGAGATCATCTAATGCAGATGATGAAAATGATCGAAGTATTTCTAATATACGGAGTAACAATAATAGTATAAATCATAATGACAACAGTATTGATCATCCAAATAATAATTCCAAAAATTGTGAACAAATACAAAGATTTGACAGTATACCCTGCAGTGTAAGATTAATCATTTACAAAGATTTATATAGATAATAATAAGATATAAAGTTGGTTAACTTTTCTTTTTTTTTTAGTTGCAAAATCTTATCAATAAAGAAAACTTAGTTCATGATTCAACTAAATCAACTTTTACGCTTGAAGATCTCTCTCAAGACAATGAAATATTTCTTTTAAATATTCCAAGTACAGTAAGTATTATATTAACGTACATCACACAATCAAAATGATTTATCAATAATTAGATTTTTATAATAAATAATGTAATTTTTTAATTTTAATATAGATAAAATTAACTGATTTAAAAGGCCAAAAAGTTGTTTTAAAAAATGAAAAACTAAAACTTGGAAAACATCAATATAGAATTTCGTATAAAGATGTACCATCTCAATCCTGTGTTTTTGCTACTCATCAAAATAGTAATTCATATAAATTAGGTATTTAATGCATTTTTTTTATATGAACAATGCCATTACACATATTTGAAACACATAATGTAATCATTTTAATAATATTTTTCAGTTAACATTAAACCTACCAGCTCGATCTTAGTGAGAGAAAAATTATCTCCATCATCGTTTTTATAAAAATAATATTCAAAGAAAAATATATAAAGAGACTTTTAATATTATCATTGTATCTACTAAAATATTGTTATTACATTGAATGCATTTTTTAAATTTAATATTAGACAAAAAAGAAGACTTTTATATATAATCGATGATATGATAATATAATAATAATTAATGTTATATTTTGTAAAAAATATATATTTAAATAAATATATAAATGTTTGATATCCTTATGATAATAATATATATTTAAAAAAAAAAATAATTATTCTATAATTATTTGAATTAGTTGAGATTATATTTGCTCGTATAAAGGTTGATTAAAAACAATTATGTAGTAATTCTTTTACTTTTGAGGTTAATCATTTGTTTATGTTTCATATACACATCGCTTAAAAATATGTTGTGTGTGCAATAAGTAAGCTATATAGAGTTCATTCATTAAATAATAATATCTCCTTGTTCGTGCCAAAAATATCCCAGCATTGAATCGTAACGGTAAAATTGTTTTATTTTATTTCATCGTAAAAAGTTATCACACACAGTATTGTAGAAAAAGGTTATGTATCTCATACGTAGTTGTGTGCACAAAGTTTGGTTTTAAGAAAAAGTTTAATTAATGTTCTAAAGCTAATATATCTATTAATTAATTAATTAATTATTTAATTGATATTATTCAAATAAAAAAAAAGTTCGAGTAAATATAATTATTTACATAATAATTTATTATATATATATTTTTTTTTTGTTACACAGTATTGACATTTGTACAAGTAATATAATGACAATTAAACATATTTATTCAATAATTTAAAGAATAGAAATGGAGGAAACGATAAAAGAAAATTGTAATACATTGACAATGACAAAAGACTTTATAAAAGTTTCATCTAATTGGATGATCGATAGAAACAAAAATTATGTAGATACTATTACAACAATACCATTATTGCTGGCCCCAGAGAGGTATAAAAATATATTTTTTGAAAAGATAAGATAAGATAAAGCATTATTTATATATAATATATATATATATATATATATATATATATATATTTATTTATTAAATTATACTAAAATCTTTGTTATAGTATAGATTTAGATGATATCATTTCCTTGGACACATGTATCTATTTACGTTCCGAGGAAAAAGTAACAGAACCATGTACATTGGATATTAAAATAACAAATAATCAAAAAATATCACGCATCATTGTTCTATCCGAAGCATATGTTTTAGAATTTTTTAAACAGTATGGAGAATATGCGACTACAGTATTCGCAGAATTTGTAGATGAATTTAAAGGAAGTAACATATATTTAGCTGAATTGAATTTTAAACATCCTACCACCGAGGCCAGTATTAAAGTAATACATCATTTTATTTCATAATGAATATTTTCTTTTCTTATTGAATTGTATTTAATAATCTTCTTTATTATTATCTTTCAGTTTACGAAAATAAAAAATACAGAACCTATATTATGGATATTCGGTATAAAACTTGTATTAACAGAATCTACTGAAGAAAATGAATCAGAAATACTTGATTATACGATAACTAATTTTTTGAATAATTTAAATGGTTCCGTACAACAGAAAGCAGCCATAGCTAATATTATGTTAGAATCTGTTAAACAAGATAAGAATACCATTAATGATGAAATCTTACCTCTAAGAAATCTTATGACTATTATTTCAAACAATTCAAAAGTACAAAATAATCATAAAAATAAAATAGAAGAGAGTAAAAAGGCAGATCTTAATTCCAAAGATGATTGTACAAAAAATATAGAAATCACAGATAACATTGAAACTTATATTAATAATAAGTTTCATGAAATGGAAGAAAGAACCATGCGTAGATTAAACGAAATAGAACACAACATTAATGAAAAGTTAAACGTTATACTTGAGAAACTTGAAATTAAATTAAAATAACGATATTTACGAAAAGAGAGTATTGTATATATATATATATATATAATTTTATAATTTATAATATAATACCTTTTTTTTTTCTTTTTTTTTTTTAATTATAATTCAATACCTTATTTCTATTGTATTCATATAAAAAAAAAGATCAACTCTTAATTAATTAACATTGTTCAGTATTTTCGTTTTCTTTTGGAGGATCCCAATTATGGAGTTGTTTTCTCCATAGTTTAATCATTCCATCCCATCCTCTTCTGCTATATTTATTGTATTTTGGGGGAGTTCTTGGATGATCCTTTGTACGTTGTTCCCTTAATTAAAACAATACAAAATATTATATAGATTAAATACTATATTAATTAAGAAAATACTCTAATATAATATAATGATATAATAAAACAAACGATTATATATATATATATCTATATAAAATCATTGATCTTTAAAAATAAATTTTTAGTTCATTGAATTATTACTTAGGAACTATTTTAATGTATCGATCATATCCAATAGTATTTTTCCCATAATCTATATCCTTTTGCCTGCGTGCAAGTACTGCAGGATCAGTTTCATATTCTACATTTCTTCTATCATCATCTCCTGAATATGATTTTGTACCATTGTTTGTAGAACTTGACTCATCGTTGTGTCTAAGACATGAAATTTTGGGATCTCGTGTCTCCAAGGTATCTCTTTGTCTTTTCTGTATTTTCGGTTGAACCGGACCAACTTCTTGTTCTTTTGATTTATCTTTATTTTCATGCTTGCGCGTACATTGTTCATTATTTTCATCTTTTTGTTGTTTGATTTGCTGAGTAGCATCAATTTTTAATTTTTTTATTTGACTTACAGATTCGTTTGTACTACTAGTCTTATTTGTTGATTTGTCATCTATTTTAATAGATTCTTTCGATTGTGCATTTGTCTTTACATTAGTATTCATACATAGTATTTCGTTAAGAAGATCATCTTCCTCGACTGTCAACCTTAATTCTTCATTATCCGAACTCATTGTTTGTTAAATTGTATATATTAATATTTTGAAAAATATATATATATATATATATATATATTTTTTAATTTGTAATTGATGATCGCACCACTAATCACATAAATGAAAACGTTCTTATTGTAGAAAACGTTATTTGCATTTAATGCATTAACCTATATTAGATGAAGACATTCGTAAGAATCCAATGATATATAACCTATATAGAAAGACGAAATTGAACAATTCTTGAGGTACTGACCACAAGTTCAGTATACGCTGTCAGTCACGACCTCTTTTCCTTCATGTTAATTATTTTTAATTGAAAATTTAAATCTTTATATATTTTCATAATTTTTATTTAAACAATTATTAATTAAATATTTACAAAGATATTTTCATTCTAATTTATAATGTCAAACTAATTTTTAAAGAATGAATGTAAATAAATATTGTCTTGTCTCATATTTATTTATGTAACATTTAATTTTCATAAAATAGATACACACACAAATTAAATAAATAATATTTATTATTATGTCATAAATAATTGTTTTTTAAATAATAAAATAATAGAATATTCTCTATAAGAGTCAATTATGTATTTGCTTGTGAAACTTGTTAAAATTATACATAGGATGTTGGATTAATTATAATACTTTTTAATATGTATATAAATACATATTATGTACATAATTAACAAAAAAATATATTTGGACATAAATAGCATCAATAACTGGGCATTGTTAACGTTCATATTTATAATTTTGTTCGTTTCTTTATCTAATTATATTTTCTTAAACCAATATTAGAAATTATTTGCGATCTTAGATTTTATACATTATCTGACTAAAAATTGATACTGTAGAAGGTTTATCTTTAAAACTTTATTTTGCTTTTCCTTGTGCAGCGACAGCAGCCATCGCTGCTTTGACAGTTTCTTCATCGCCCAAAAATTTCATAGAGACAACTGGTTTGAAATTTTCATCCAGCTCATATACAAAAGGAATACCAGTCGGTAGATTTAATCCCATAATTTGATCGTTTGACATTTCTGTAAGATAAAAGATTATTGTTTCATTCTATATGTTCTAATTTGATAATAATTTATACAGTAACGAATTTATATATACCATCAAGATGCTTGACTATTCCTCGCAAACTGTTTCCATGTGCAGCAATGATGATTTTCTTTCCTTCTTTCAATTGTGGTATGATAACATTATTCCAATAAGGCAGAGTCCTTTCTATGGTTAATTTTAAGGATTCAAATTTAGGAAATTCCTCAGGCTTAGGTTCGCTAGCATATCTAGCATCCTTAGTTATCGTTTCATAATATTTATGATCAGGTTCCATTGGAGGTGGTGGTACATCGAAAGATCTTCTCCAAATTTGTACTTGTTCCTCTCCATATTTAGCTGCTGTTTCTGCTTTGTTCATACCGGTGAGACCACCATAATGACGCTCATTTAATCGCCATGTTTTCAAAATAGGAATATCTTCTTGATTGATTTCTTTCAAAATAGATTTCAAAGTTTCTTGAGCTCTTGTCAAGACGGATGTATGAGCGACATCAAAAGTAAGACCTGCTTCTTTAACGGCTTTTCCAGCTGACACAGCTTCCGATTTACCTGTTGATTATTTATTATATAAAATCTCAAACAAATAGACATATAACAGATAAATGAATAGATAAATAGATGAATGACTATAATGGTTTGTTATATCTTAAAAATTTGAAAAAAAAAAAAAAATAAAACATATTTTATGTAATAAATTCAATAAGCTAGTATTTTAAGACATATATTTCATAGTTAATTTATAACAATTAAAACGAAAATAGTAAAAAATTAAAAATGCTAGGACATTTTTAAAGATCTCGTGACCTTTTGTCCTTGCAAAGATTTTTCTTCCATCTCTTACCTTTATCAGATAAATTAGCATCGTACCATCCACAAAACAGATTTAATTTGTTCCATTCGCTCTCGCCATGGCGAACCATAACAATCTTATACTTAGACATATTTTTAATTAATAAATTCGAAGAATATGAAAATTGACACGATCAAAGTTAGAACTCTTCTATGAGGCGCTATTCTCAACTATACTTTCTTTACTGTCTGTACTTAAATCCCCACTATTTAATTCTCCTTGGAATGATCATTGACAATATAAGATTTTAGGTTAAGTTCCTATGATATTAGTTCTCTGTTTGCAACACCTAGTGGCACTAATAGTTCTCTTGACAGTTCAAAGCGCATCTTAGGTTAGATTGTTTTCTTGTATAACAAATCATGTGCCTTCTGTCATAATATCTCTCTGAATTGTATCAAATTATACAAAATTGAAATGAATCTAATGCATTGTGTTATAAATAGGAACTAAATAATATATGTTCCTTATCTTTATCATGAATATTTTAATGAACTAGAAAAGAAACCTTTGATGAGGTTATAAACAACATTAAGGATAAATACTGGGACCCTTACAAGTTTCTTCCCCTTTTAATTGGATATTACAAATTATTATTAATTTTTACAAGAATATTATTTAAGAAGAAATAACAAGAAACTTATAAAAAGATATATTGCAACGTATAAATTTGATATATTTATCCATGTTGAAGAAGAAAATAATAATATCGACGTAGTGTTAATTAACTTTATTGTGTGAATTTATTGGAAAGTAGTGTATGTGTGGATACAAAACTGTACAGTAATAATTATCAAAATGATCATTCGCAAAATGATTTGGCCTCGCACATTTAGTGACTTTGCTTCTATGGTATTTATATTAACAATTGTACCATTGATTTATTGGTTCGAACTATGGATAGTGTTACCCGCATTGTATAAATACAATACAATACCATATTTGTGTCACTTTATTTTGGGTAATTTTATAATGTTGAATATCGTGGGTAACTTTACGTATACAGTATTATGCGACACTAGTATTAATAGGACTATTGTACCAGTAAGCACTGCAAATTCTAAGGATGGATGGAGATTATGCACAACTTGTGAAATACTTGCTCCTCCACGTTCTTGGCACTGTTCGACATGTAAAACTTGTATTCTGAAACGTGATCATCATTGTATTTTTACCGGCTGTTGTGTTGGTTATTTCAATCACAGATACTTCATTATGTTTCTTTTATATTTATTCATAGCTACCGTCTATGCCTTTTGTTACAATAACTTTTTTATCTGGTCTAGAATTCATTTCGAATTTCCAATGTCCATTATAAAAATAATATTTCCATTGGCAATATTTGTATTCGGATTTGATGGTTCTATCGAACAATTCTATTTGTTACTTTATATTGTATCAGTTATAGGAATGTTATTTACAGGCATCTTATGCATTTATCATTTTCAATTAGTTTTTAATGGATGCGTTGCAGATGAAAGTAATAAAAATAAACGTACTTATGATCTAGGTTGGCGACAGAATATAAAGGAAGTTCTTGGTGAACGATGGTATTTAACATGGTTGGTTCCATATATAAAATCACAATTACCGCATGACGGTATTACGTGGGATACAAAAAGTCAATGGAAAATGAATAATGCAAAAAGTAAATGAATTGATATACATTTGTTTATCTGAAATACAGTTGAACTTTTCTAATTAATTTTGAAACTATTTTTAAACGCAAGTTAAAACGCATTGAAGATATACAAAATATTATACGTTTTCCTTTCATTTTTATTTCATTTCATTTAAAAATCCTTTTTTAATGTAAATGTTTTTTTTCAATGATTATGACATTACAAGATCTACAAAGTTCAACTGTATTTTATAAATATTTGTTAACATGTTTTTATATATATATATATCATTCAATCATACCTAAAGTTATATATACATATTTATGTATATTGTACAATAGAAATTTCTTAATGTTGACTGATAATTTATATTAAGATTCTAAGATATAAATATATATATATATTTGGCAAGATATTAGAATATGTTTTAAAGAAGTAAAATGTATCTCCTATTTTGCATTTTACTATAAATAGATATTTATTAAAATTGTTATTCAAAGTATACTCTTTTCAAATATAAATAGATAAATAATGTCCCCATATAGAACTTATTAAATTACACATTGTATTATTAACGAATATAACGTGTATTATTTTTATATAAATCTTGTATTATCTATAACTAAAAATTTTGTGATATTTTACTGTATAAATACATATACATACATATAACAGAGTGTCTGAGATTTTCCAGGTCAAACAATGTCAGCATATTCTATGCACGAAAATAAGAAAAACATCTTATGTTATATTTTTGTTACATTTGTGTATAAAATATACTAACACCGTTTGACTGAATAAACCTCGGACATCCTGTATAAAATTTATATAAAATGATTATTTTAATTAGTTATATTTAATCAAATTTCATTGATATTCCCCTTATTTTGATTGGGTATATTTATTATACTTATGTCATTTTTTTTGAAAAATTGAATTTCTACTGTAAAATAGTATTTACAATTCACAATCATTCGACAAATGTTCACTTTCATTCAAATTGTTCAAGTTTTTGCATTAAATTTGATACTAACACGGAAGAGTACTTAACATAATAATTACAACATTTGTTTAAAAATCATATTAAAAAAAAAAATTAAAAAAAAAAGATAATATCACAATGTACAATTGGAAGTCTCCTAACTGTGCATAATCTAAACTGTTTTAGAAGAATAATTTGATAATATAAATATACATATATGACCTGTACAATTTTGTTAAATAATTCTTGTAAAGATATAATACAAGAATTCAATCTGTTTAGTTAATAATATCAAAATTTAGATAAATATCAAAAGATTATTAGATTATTAAACAATATGAATAATATGTACAGTCGAACATACAGACGTTTAGTGTATATACACGATATCTTTTTTAAAAAAGAAAAAAAAAAAACCTGTAATCTATGATATACACACAAATTGCATTGAATTTATACTTTACCAAGTAAATTTATGTAAGTTTTTTTCCTGTAACTTCTTTTTACAGCAAATTTAATGCAAACAAGTGTGAGTATAGCGGCAGATGTAATGTATAATACAACACAAATGCTTATATCAAATATATTAAAATCCCAAACCAATTTTTTAAAATTTAAATATTTGTTAGTGACTAATTGTCCATGTCTCAGTTCAAATTGATGATTTTTAACGTTAATATGTTTTTCATTAGATCCATAATAATTAATTCCCGCATAACTATACTTTCTTTTAAGATAATATAAAACCTGATCAGTTCTCCAAGTACCATTAGAGTATCTGCATTCGGAACATTGTTCTTTTAATGGATATTGTATTTTTTTATGTTGTGGATCTTCCGTTACATCACCTGCCAATCTTGCATTAACTTCATTGTGTGCTTTCCATAACCATAATATATTATCATCTCCATTCTGTACTTCATATATTTTGTTTGTCGATGCCATTTCTACAAAGTGTCTAGCACAATCTGTACAACCAAAGAAATTGGTTATATATTTGTACATAGCACGTAATATTTCAATTGGATTGTAATGACGTTTGTCTTTATTTTCCATTCCAAAATTAACAGTCAACATGTGAAACATTGTCCATAATCCACAAGGATATCCTCTATAAATTTTCTTACTTCCCTTACATCCAATCCATTGTTGCGGACCAGAATATACCGGTGACATTTGTTTCTCCGTTGATCTGACCAATTGAAGAAATTCTTCTCCATATATCTTATCTTTGTTAATAATTGCATCACGAATTTCATCGAGAAAAACACTGCTGTATCTCATTGGAAAATATTTCGCTAAAACATTTAGATATGCTTTTAATGCTTCTAATTTTTCACCTTCTATCATTTTATTCATTGGTATTTCGTCATAAATAGAATATCTTAGTGTACTTTCTAAATCAAGTTGATATAAATGATCTTCAAATATGTCAGAGTTATATTGTTGTTCTTGTTGGGAATTTGATACAGTATTATTTATTTTATTTGGTTTTGGAATTAGAGAGGCAACATTATTATGCTTGATAATAATTTCTTCATCTATATTTATACCCTTTGAACGCATATAATTTCCAATAATTTGTTTAACACTTTCTCTTGTCGGTGTTCTAATATTTAAATGCTTTTGTGGTTCTTCTTGACTTAATACACTTATACTTGGAAATTTGGTGATTTGACTTGTTACACATAACAATTCATTGTCCGATGTAACTCTACGTATTTGTAGACTCGTAATTTTATGCATATCTAATATTACTTCAGTTCCCAAATGTGAATCTGTTTTTTCAAAAAACAGAAAAAAATATTTGACAGTTTTAGGTACTATTTTCCATATATCTTTTATCTCTGCACTCCTATTAATAGAAATAATAATAATAATAATAAAAATAAGAATAAATCATAAAAATATTCAATGAAACAAAATAAATAAAAATAAATCAATCAATTTTTGGCTTACGGTCTCGAAAGAGACCAGACGACCTTGCAACCGGCTCTACGCGCTCAGCGTATTATAATTGCCTAAGTTACGTTTCTTGATAGAAAGATCTTCAGGGTAGGGGTGATCAGTCCCCCTACGCCGTCCCAAGATCCATCGTGGCGATTTGCGAAGCAGACCTTACCGGTAATAACACGGGGCCCAAAAACGTTCTCAAGCCACAATGGAGCAAGGCATGCTTTCTTCTCATTCGATGTCGGAAAGCGGAGACTCGAACCCGCAACTCTCCAGGTGGGAGTTGAGCGCTCTGCCGACTGAGCTATGCCATGCTCTTGAATGAAACAAAATACAATGATTAAATTAATTTATTACCTGTAAGGTGTAATATTAGGCCACGTTAAACCACGTCCCTCTTCTTGTTCTTTTTCAAGTCTCTTAATCAAATTATGTCTAACAACTTCAATATTATCATCTTTCTCAACTAATATACCCATGAAGGAAGAATGTGCATTAACAGGAAAATATTTAAGTGTTGGGTAATGCATTATTTCATATTCACGACAAATAGGATTGTTTTCATCCACAGCACAATCTATTGCTGCAATAACTACGATATCTCTCCATGCTGAAAAAAATATATTCAACGTATAGAACCTTAATTGTTTCATTGATTCATTGTACAATGAAATATTATATAATACAAATAATCAAAATATTAAGAATAATAATAATAATAAATACTTACAATAAACATCGTTTGCAAAAGCCTTCCACGTGGGTGCAAAACGAAAACAAAATCCACACCAGCTATTATAAAATTCAACTAACCATCCTTTAGAATCACCATAGACACTTGTTTTAAAATTAGTATCATTTAATACTATTACATTGTCACTTGCATTATATAAACCTTGAGCAGGATAATTTTGATATTGATCCTCTTGTACTGCAATTACCGATGTATTTTGACATAGTATTACAATGTACAATAAGATTATTTGTATTATGATATCGTGTCGTAGCATGTTTGTATTTACACCGATTCTTCTTAACCTAAATCAATCTTTAAATGTATTGAAATGGTGGTACACTGATTTCTAACAGTGATACCAATGATAAAATAACTGCTTCTAGATATTTTTTACTTTTATATTTCAATATTTCAATATCTTTTATTATCTATTAAGAAACAACTTAATTTGTGTTAAATAGTACATATCTATATCTATATCTATATCTATATATAGATATAAATATAATATATATATATATATATATATTATATTTAATTATTATAATCTAATAATTATTAATAAATACATAATTATTTAATTATATTTAATATATATTATAAATAATATATATATAATAATATATAATAATAATAATAATATATATATATATATATATATATATATATGTTGATATTTTAAAAAAGGAAAAGAGAAAGTTACAAGTTTTAAAGTATATCATTTATTTTATTTCATTTTATTTTTAAATAAATATAAGTAATGTACATTATCGTGTGAAATTAATGTTTATTTTCTTAATGTTATTATATAGATTAAAGCCTTTACAATTGATAATATTTATCAATGCAAAGAATAATTATATTTGTATGTATGCGTTGAAAATTTTCTTTTTTTTTTTTTTTTATATATATAATTTTCATATTATTACAAAAATAATTTTGTTATGAAGAAAATTTCACAAGAAAAAACATATTTATAAACATTAATTTAAACTAAAAAAAAAAAAAAAAAATAATGTTATTGATATTGAAATTATTTTTTTTTTATTCTGATTAATAATGTCAATTAATGGTTTTTAAGTAAGAAAAAATCAAACTTCGTTATTATATTTGAAATATTTTGTTTTCGTTCATCGTTCATTCCTTAAAAATTGAAAAATAAAATGATTATTACGGTAATAGCATCTTCTATCAAATATATATCAGTAATTATATAAAGGCAACAAAAAAAATTTAAATACAATTATGCGCATATTCTAAAGTAAGCTTATTGTTTCTAATTGTTTTACTTGAACAAATCTCTTAATTATAATTTTTGTTGATTATCAATATTAATCCATATTGTTAATTAATTATTATTTCAAAAAATCATATCCATTAATATTTTTAATCGTTAAATCAATGTATAGTGTCATGGCAACAATATTAAAAAAAAGAAAAGGAAAAAAGAAAACCCAGCAGCAAAGCATAGGGTTTATAAATAAAAATATAAATATAAATGTAAATATATACAGATATATATTTATATTTATATAAATATATAAAGGTATATATATATATATATATATAAAAATTCACATATGCGTTAATAGTTTGAAATGAATATTTAATGTTATTATTATTATTATTATTATCTGCATATAAAATCAAAAAATTGTCCTTTACGGAGATGGAGGTTTTAGGATGGTGGAGGGATGGGATGGACAGGGGAAGGTAGAAACAGTTTTTTTTTTATTTATTTGCAGGAGAATCTAATAGCAGCGAATATTATTTGTATTGTATGTAGTAAATCAAACCAATTGAGAAAGAATATGATCGGTATAAACAACCTTGAAGCACCTTTTTAACGCTCTTCCCTACTTAGAAAAGATTTTTCGACGCTTCCTTAAGATATTTTTCTTAAACGTTCAGCCAGTTTCACCCCCAACAACTGATATTTGTCCAGGTCGGGGGCCAACGATTCTGACTCTTGATGCTTGTGCTTTATAGTACTTGTTGATCTTCTAGGCTTGAGACTTCTCAGCCGGAAGTGAATGCGATTCGGATCATATTCTTTGTCACATGCGCGAAAAACCTTCATATCTTGAAATAGCGAGCAAGACATACATCTTCAGAAATTCTTGTCTTCAATTTTTCAAAACTTTCATTTTTTCAGAGTGAAACTTCAAACTTCCCTCTATCATCCAATACCACCTCTTGATTCAAAACCTTATAAACAAACAAACAGGTTAGAGACCTTACTTCTATTTTCAGGTTTAGTTTTTTTTTTGTTTTGTTTTTTTTTTGTTTTGTATTATTTTTGTTTTTTTTTTTGTTTTTTGCATTTTGTTTTATGATTTTTCATTTTTTTGTCTTTTTGCAAATTAATTGCTTTTTTCTTAAATGAATATATTAATAGGAATACCAGAGATTTTTTATTCCCCGATTTCTACACCACGTTTAGTAATTAGAAGAGAGAGTAGTTAATCTATAGTACCCACAAAAAACACGGCTGGAATACAACTCTTTAAAAGCAAATTAATGAAATAAATGAAATTCATCAATCAATTATATTCCAACTTTTCACATGATAATTAATAATTATATATGATTATAACATAAAACTTATTATTTTCATAGAATCAGATTAAAACATTACTACCGATGAAAAACTTTCGATTTCAATATTAACAAAATGTTACTACTATTATTGGTTGAAAAAAAAAAAAAAAAAAA
>NW_015148994.1:1056296-1070212 GCF_001465965.1 Polistes dominula | reverse complement strand
TTTTCATGCAAAGAATATGCTAGGCTCCTTTGCATATTGAAAAATGTTATCTCATTAATTGATATTGTATAATATTAACTTAAAAATTATACATTTAACTCATTTAATGCCAAAATAGGTAAATGTAAGGACGAAGAAAAACGTAATGCTGTTTCGACCCGGTTGGATTGTTTTAGTTAGAAGAAATTTTGGGTCAAAGGGGTCACACAAATGGCTCCCAAACACCTGGCCTCTCGCATCTCACTCGGTCACTTAATATCGACCTGAAATTCATTAAGCAACAAAAACCATGATTGTTCGACCCAGGGTACAGGGTGCACTTAGTTACTACCGTACGATTTATTCGACGCATTTCTTGATGCTTCTGCCATCGATTCTTGATAATATACGTAGATTCTTATTTCATCTTATACTTTGGACTGAATATAAGCGGTCTACGGAAATATGAATCTGTGAAAGAAATATACACTCTGTTTTTTTTTTCTGTTGTCGTTCAAAAGTGTTCTTTCTTTTCACTATTCCTTTTTTATTTTGTTTTTTTTCTTTTCTTTTCTTTCCTTTCCTTTCCTTTCTCTTTTATATTTATATATATATATACATATATATAAATATATAAATATATATATATAATATATGTGTATATATCTCTTTGAAAAATGAACGATAAATAATTATCATCGTATATACCTGGTGCTTGTTAACCACACAGCGCAATTATTTTATTCTTATAATTTTATTAAAGAAAAAATGATGATCAATTTGTGCACACAATAATTGTTATTATTATTATTATTACTAAGTTAAAATTAATATAATAAAATAAAAGTTCCCATTAAAGATATATAATATGTAAGAAGACATATATATAAAAGAATTTTGTTGTCGTTTGTTTCATTAAATCTTGTGATAACAACAAGATTTTGTTTGTTTGTTTGTTTGTTTGTTCTCATAATAATGACAATATTTTTCTATCTCCCTGATGTACAATTATGTATTTTTATTTATTAATTATCTTATTTATATAGAGCTTTTTTGACATGACAATTTCAATGAATCTGTCATATTGGTTTATTTATAAATATATCTATATATAAATATATATATACATATATATATATATATATATATATATATATATATATATTTATATATATGATAAAGTAATATGAAATGTTTTAAAGATGCATCATATGTGTAAGGGTTTATGATAAATTGACCGTATCATACAATATCAAATCAATGAGAGTGTTGATATTATTACTAATTATTATTTATATTATTATTATTATTATTATTATTAATATTACTATTATTATCACTATTATTATTATTATTGTAATTATTATTGTAATTATTATTATTATTATTATTATAAAAAGATTATGAATCCTTGTGTATAAGACTACTGTCTGCATTTTTGTTTTAAATGTATAACACATGATACGTAGCACATATTATTTCAAAGGAGACACATATCCATGTAGACTGCTTATATTATACTTCTAAGTAAAATTGAAATAAGACTTACGTGGGGAATAGGAGCGTGATCTTGACCTGTCATAACGCGATCGTCGTCGGCTGTAATATGGACTCGGTGAACGTCGGTAGCTTCCTCTGTAGCTGCTCCTATATTGAAAATAATTACATTTAGTACATTTAGTATATTTATTATAATTATCAGATTGTTCGGTTCTTTTTTTCTTTTTTTTTTTTTTTTTGATTTTTCGTATTTTTTTAAATTTTTTGAATAATCGTATAAATTATGTTTCTGAAGTGTTTTCAAATTGAGTATTGTTTTTTTTTTCTTTTTTTAATTTGAAACATCTTAAATTATGTTGAATGGAGACAAGTACCTTCAAGGTTTTATAATTAATCAAATTGTTGATTTTGACAATGGCCTAACTCCATTCATCATATTTTAATAGGAAATATAAATTTAACATCTTTTTAGATATACTTAAGCAGTTTAACTAGTTAGTATCTTGTACTTATATTTTTCATTGCAGTGAAACGCAAACCCTTCGAACATAAATGGAGTTAGATCACTTTCAAAATAAACGGCTTATATATACTGACTCTCTACGTCTGGGTCCATCCCATCCTCGGTCGGGCAGGTGCGTTGGTTTTCCCATATAAATTCCTGGTGTGGGTGTATGGGCTCTTTGTGTTATTGAATAATCTACTCTTATCCGTCTTCCATCAATTTCCATTCCTGTGCATTGTTCTTTAGCCACTTTCGCATCCTCGGAAGATTCATAATAAACAAAGCAAAAACCTTTCGATCTTCCTGTCTGAAAATGAATATTAATGAATGAATGAATGAATGAATGAATTAATTTAATAAATAATATAATTGATTTGATAGAATTTAAAATATAATTGTAACCAGAGGCCTTTAACGTTTCAAATTCACTCAATAGATAAAACGCTTTAGATCACTGGTGGTTTATTATTCCCTTCAAATGAATATATATATATATACTTAAATATATAGATATATATATATAAATTCGTAAAGGGTTAAAGTTGATTTATAACGAGCTTATAAAAATGTACCTTAGCATCGATAACAATTTGTACACTTTCAACGGGTCCATGTTTGGAAAAGATGTGATGTATTTGTTGTTCTGTCGTAAATATAGAAAGTCCAAAGACACCTAAACACCGAGAAGGAGAAGGATTGTCTCTGTTACCAACGTGACGTCTTCTAGTCGACATCGGACTGCGAGAATGCGATCTATATATGTTCCTGTCACGTTCTCGCGAATAACGGGAACGTGAGTAGGATCGAGATCTGCTGCGAGAATATCTGCCACCTCTGTAAAGAGACCGACTGCGACTGCGACTACTTCCACGGTGGCCAGTGCCAGTATACTTATTACTCCGATATGACTTTCTACTTCTTGATAGAGAACGACTACGTGATCTAGAATATTCTTTGACCACTCTATGTGATTCTTTACGTTCACGTGATTTTCGGGATCTTGAATGTGAACGAGAATCTCTTATACCACCATCCGCTGTTCGTGGTCTTCGTGGACTTGAACTTCGACTACCACTTCTCTGAAAAATCAAACCATAAAGATATTAGTTTGAAATAATAAAATATACACATATAATATAACACAGAATGTTTTCTATAATCAAATAGTCAAATATTAGGGAACAATAATAGTTTCTTCAGCGTTACATCAAAGCGAGCTGAGTAGATCATCATATTGTTGATATTCTATTTAATCAAAAATATATTTAATAAATGGCCATATACACAAGAAAAATTCAAGATAAATTGCAATTTTTGGATAATATATATATACATATACATATATATATATATCATGTCCTATATATTTACTAAATAAATATTTTCAAGAATGATAGTTTTTTGCATAGTTATATATTAATAACAATGTATAATATACATATATACATTGTATAAAAAAATAAAAATAAATGAAATAATTATAATTTAAAATACACGCGACGTGCGTAGAACATTACGGATCGATAATGGCTGTAAGTTGTTGGCCGCATGTGTAACATATTTCTTTAATATTATAAATAAATGGAAAATAATAATCGATTATTATAATATGTTACTTACTTCGATATCGCTCATTATTAATTAACGATCAAAAATTATAGAAGAAAATGAAACTTAAGTAATTTAAACGAGTATAGACTCAATGATATCGTGGCGTCGATATATAATAATGGCGCAGATCCTGTTTTCGGGCGTTTCAGCGAGTAACGAACGGAAATAGTAACATTTTTGTCAATAAAAACTAGGAAAACGCCAACATCCGGCGTTGCTAAGAAACCTAATACCATTGGATAATAAATTGGCGCTACATGTTACACGATATTTAAATTTTACCCGCGAATTATTTGAACGACCTATAATATCTTTTTGTAATTATAAAATTTATTGTTTTTTTATTTGAATGATAACAAGTATTCATAGATAACATAATAGTTCGTACATTTATTTATTTTGTTCGAATTATTAAATGGAAGGATATTAAAATAAATGAATGTTAATATCTAAGATTTTATTTAATAGTAACGTAATCATAATAAAAGTGTAATAATTTCAAAAGATAACCACGTGTTACTTTAGTTCATTAAATGTAGATACGATTGAAGAGATATATTTAAAGTTATGTAATTCGTTTATTATTATTTATTTTTTTTTTTAATTTAAATGGTATCAAATTGTAACGTTTGTATCTGACTTTAACGAATTCAAAATTCTAACGATTAAATAAAATATCCCTAGATAATGTTTAAACGATTGTTTCACGGAGCCTAGCTAACAGGAGGTCGATCGCAATGTATTAGAAATGTTTGAGAATGATGGGACAGATATTTTGCCACTAGAGCGCGTTAGTGTGGCTAATATCAGGTTTTTAAAACTTTGTTTATTGTTGCGGGAATGTAACAATTGTCCTCACGTGTTAGTCAAAATAAATTAACCAAATCTTATAATTAACGTTAAAAATAGCAAGAAGAAATATTTTTGTATTATTTTAACATTATTTCCAAGATATTATCGTTAACTTGTTGTGTAAATCTATTCAATTTTATCTTACCTAGTCGCAGTTGAGTAAAGGATGGAAAACTAAATTTAAAAAGTCCAATTAAAAGTAAATTGTAAATTATAATCGTAAATTGCACTTTTTACAAAACTAGACTTTTTACCATTTGTATCATTGCATTTTTTTTTATATTAGTAATTAATAACTATCAATTAAGGTTATATTACCTATGATAAAGTGAATAACTTTCAATTGTCAATGAAAAATATGACGTTATAAACTTGACATTAGCGAACATAACGAAACCTAGCGGCGTATTTCCGAAAATGCTCTTTCCTTTTCTTTCCAGTCGCGTTTGCTAGTTATTTTCCTATGTCGATTGCCCTCCTGGTATCTAGACTCCGTGCGATTGTTTAATTGAACTATAATACAAGGTTATTTGTGAATAATATTCATTTGATATATTATTTTTCACGTGAATGAAATATATGTAATATAAATATACTTTGTATTATATATTTGAATGTTATATCCGTTATATCGAAAAGATAATATATTTTTTATTTTGATATATTTATAATAGATGTCGTTTAAATCCCGGCATAAGTGTGTGTATATGCGCGGAAAGTGTGCGCGTAGTTAATGCGCCTATAAAAATTGTTCATATCGAGTATTGCCGCAGAGCCATATAGAAGAGGAAGGATTCTCCGGTAGTCAGCTAACCATTTTTCTGTCGTCAAACGGATCAAGCTTTTTGTGAAACTTGGATCGATCACAAAAAGCGGGATTCGCTTTTCGTATAGGAATTGGCCTGTTGAAGGAGTCTACCCTCCCCCCGAGCTTTAGTCGCGTAGAATCTTTATAAATTGTGAGTAAAATAAATAAGTCGTGACTACTTTATGTATGAATTTGCGATTTTTCTTGTTTCTTTTTTTTTTTTTTTTCAAAGATGCATACTGACCGGTCCAACCTCTATTAATATACATATATTTCTATTATTTTATTTTATTACGAATTACATTAAAGAATTCAATGAACAATAAGTAACGTTAAAATGATCTATTTATTCATACCGTGTTGTTACATATCATCATACATTCATTTACATCATTAATATGTTTAAATTTAATCGATGAATTTTACAACTATCATGGCTGCCCAGTGCCGGTTTTTACTATCATTTGATATACTATTAAATTAAGAATATATATCGTTTATTTGCATATTTAAAGTCATCTTTTCCATACATTTCAAAAGTTTCATTTTGTCACATTTCTATTTGGTTCATTCAATTATCTTTATATTAATGTTTATTTATTTCTTTTTCTTTCTTTTTTTTTTCTTTATTTCTCTTTTTTTCAGAAAGTTTATTTCATTACGTAATTATTAATCCTATTTTGAAAATCTGTTTAAGATAGAAGAAAGTAATGCATATATAATAATATGTTGTATATAAGTTTTCAAGTACATTTGTACTCTAATCTAAATATTGAGATTGTAAGTTAGTCGTTATTAAATAGTTGGATCTATTGGAACACGTCAACACATATTTCATATTTCTTGTACAAGTTTTTGTTCAATTTCAATATGCTAATTTAAATATATGTTATTGTTATTATATATACATATTTATAAGATATTGTATCATTGACAAGCTTATTTGATTGTATCGTTATAATATTGTTACAAATTCTCAATATTAATCAAAATTATGATCATAAATTTTGTCAATTATTTTCTACATATAATAATATTTGAATTATAATCATCAATCATAATTAATTTTAATTATTCATTCATACATTATAATATTACAATAATACAGTTTAAATAATAGTTGGTATAAAATATTATTTTTTTAAAATGTTATTCACAATATTTTACTCATTTTGACATTTATTTTATACGCTCACACATGTAATATAAATAAATGTATGTATGAAACGTACCTTTGAACTGACATTAATTTTTTTTTTCTTTTCTCTTAGATTTATAAAATGGAAGAAATACGTCAACAACATCAACAACATCAACAACATCAACAACAGCAACAATCATCACCACAACAGCAACAACCATCACCACCAGTACAACAGCCACAACAACAACAGGTTGGACCTACGATGATGGTCAACGTAGGTAACGTTTCCACCCATTCAAGTAATTCCCATCGACGCAGCAAAGCACGATTAACATTACAAGCTATGATGTCTGACTCATTATCACTATCAGAAGCAGCTCGTTTAGAAATGGAAGCATTACCTAATAAAACACCTGTATCGGTTCTTCAAGAACTACTTTCTCGCAGGGGTACAATACCTAAATATGAATTAGTTCAAGTGGAAGGTGTTATACACGAACCAACGTTTCGTTATAGAGTTACCGTTGGTGATGTTATTGGTAAGTACGTAAACAATATTTATATATACAAATTATTTTTGTATAATCTTGCATATATGTTAAATACAATTTTTCATTTACCATGATATCTTTGTGAAAAATATAGAATTTAATTATTAACAAGACATTTGATTAATTATAACAAAAAAATATTGCATTTGAGTTAATCCAATTGTTTTTTTTCTTTTGTTTACAGCGATGGGTACTGGCCGATCTAAAAAAGAAGCTAAACATGCTGCAGCTAAAGCAGTTTTAGATAATTTAATTGGAACTAGTAATGAGTCGTCAGAATCTGCCATTATAAAAAGTTTGACAAAGTAAGAATGTACACACACACACTTTCTTCGTTAAGAAATTGGTGATATTTATTATTTAAGAAACATTCAAATGAATAATATATTTATTAACTGTAAATATTATTTGTATACAGTCAAGCTATGCAAGATCTCGAAGGATACGGTGAAGAAAAAGATATAGCCAATCCAATTGGAGTTTTGCAAGAGATGTGCGTGTCTCGGCATTTCCCACCGCCAAAATATACGATGGAAAATGAAGAGGGATTGCCCCATGAAAGAAAATTTACTATTGTTTGTTCAATCATGAGTTTACGCGAATATGGCCACGGTAAAAGTAAAAAAATTGCGAAGAGGCATGCGGCACATAAAATGTGGCGTCTTCTTAACGAATCCGGCCCTTCAATACTTTATAAAACAGGAGAAGAGGTAAAATCATATTTTATATTTGCTTAATACTTTATAAAGTTTCAAATTTGCTTCAATTTATTATAAATTATAAGAAGAATATTAAATAATTTAAAAGAGACAATTTGTTATTTTAAATAATGTGAATGTTGATAACAAGATTATCAATTCACATTAGATTTTTCTGTTTTTTTCTCGTATAAATATATATTTATATATATATATATATATATAGGTTATTAAAATAATATAATTATAGGTTATTTATAATAATATTATTATAAGTTATTTATAATATAAGTTATATAAAATATATATAAAATATATATTGTAGATGCTTTGTTATGTGTGTGCATGTGTATTGTTTGTGTGCATGTGCATGTATGAAAGAATAATGAAGTGGAAGTAATTTGTAAGAAATTAAAATTATTCTTTTTTTTTGGATCTATTATTTTATTTATAAAAAGCTACCTTTCTGATCATATTTATTAGGATCTATAGCGGACAATATTGATACGATTAAAATTACAAGTAATTCCAAGAATTATAAATTATTGAATAACAGATTGGTTGCATTTAAATAATTTATGTTCCTTGCGTCATTTCCACTTCATTTTGTCTTTTCTCTCGTTTTTTTTTTTTTTTTTTATTTATATATACAAACGTTTACTATAATTCTCTTTTAGAAACATTTAACCAAAATGTTTCTTATCAACTTTATTAATTAACACGTCCGTTATAGAAAGAAAAAGGTGTGAAATTAAATACCTATTACTGTGACCTGAAAGGTAGCAAAGTTTCGACGTTATCATCGTCTCATAGTCATAAAGTTTCACAATTTCACAAGAACCTCAAGGCTTCCCAAGGTGCAGTACTTGATAAATTACAGGTTTGTATATTTTATTATTATCATTATAAGTAATTTATTATACTTTTTTTTTTCTTCTTCTTTTTATACGCTTATTTATCAACTTATAATTATAAATGAATTAAACTATTGTTATTTGTTTCAGGATACTTGTTTGAATGATGGAGATATAAATTTGGTACAATTCTTACAAGAGATTGCTTCGGAACAACGTTTTGAAGTAACGTATGTTGATATCGAAGAAAGGTCTGTTAATGGTTAGTACATTTATACATTTATACATAGATTTGAAATAATAGAAATTGTTGGAAATATTTTTCTTTATTTCTTATAACGTAATGGTAGTAAGAAATTCAATAATTTCATATTTAAAAATTGAATTTATTTGTAAAATTACAAATATTATTAAATGCAATATTTAAAATGATAGATTAATTAGTTTTAAACATTTATAATAATGTTCGTTTATTTTTCGGTAATTACTAAATCGATTGAAACATCGTTTTCAGTTGTTGGTATGTCGTCTATTATTTGTTCATTAAATGCTATCGCAATTAAATGCGGTTTTCTTAGTTGTTTTTCAAAAGTATAATTTAAGAATTTATCATAATATCCTTTACCATGGCCTAAACGTTTTCCTATAAATGCAATAATATTATACAGTTATATTAAGATATACACATTTAATTGCATTTAAAGATTACAATAATTTACCATTGTAAGTAAAGGCTACTCCTGGTATGAGAATAAGATCTAATCCATCTGTAAAGAAAGGAAAAGAAAATATTTTTGATTTTTTTTTTTTTTGTGATATTTATTTAACATTGTATGATTGATACGTTCAAATTTTTCATTTACCAGTTTGAAAAGAATTTTCTCTAATTTCAGAAATGTCTGGTTGTTTAATATTCCATTTTGTTAATGGTAGTTTGTCATAATCATCCATAGAAAGTAATTTAACCATTTCCATGGTATCTCCGTTATATCTGGGAACGAATACGTCTTTTCCTGTTTTAAATATGTCTTTCAAAATAAACGTAGTGTCAATTTCATCTTTAGTACTGAGATATATGGAAATTCTTTGACTATTTTGATATTGTGGTAATGTTTTCAACTGTAAATAATATATTTTTAAGTCATTACATTATTTCTAAATTGTATTACTACCTATCACTATGTTAACACACATAACCTCTTTTTGGTTATAGAAAGTTTATTTTGAATTACTAAAAATACTTGTATGAAAAAAAAAAAAAACATTAATCTATCTTACTTTTTCAAATACTTTCATAGATTGTCGTGCTTTTTCTTCAGCAGTGATATTTGAAATTACATTAGCCATTTCTTTTCGTAATAACTTTTTCAAAGATTTGATAGTTGCCATGTTGTTCTGCATTTTAGGAATGTGTTCAATAATATGATAATCAAGTCATTATAATTAGATATTTATATCTATTAGGTGATAACAAGTTTCTTATATAAGATTATTTTATTATTTAATATATAATTATCGTGATACAAAAGTTTACGTAATATATATATATATATATATATATATCACATGTTTGAAATATTTTCTTTTCTATTTTATAAACATTTATACTACACTCTTTGTTTTATAATTTATTTTATTATTTAAATATTTAAATTATATAAATAATAAAAATAAATTATATAAAACAAATATTTTATTGTGTCAATTGAATGAAATAATAATAATAATAATTATTTTATTAATAAAATTGTAGGTAAATGCCAGTGCCTTGTACAATTGTCCACATTGCCAGTGGCAGTTTGCTATGGTTGCGGTGTAACCAGTAACGATGCTCAAGCCAGTGCTGCTCAAAACGCTCTTGAATATCTCAAGATCATGACCAAAAAGTGAGCCAGCGCTCTGCTCCTGCCAGCTGTCACTGTAAACTGCAAGTCCCATAGTAATATATTATCTAAAAATCTGAATAATCATAAGGATGGTAAAATGATGGTGCAGAATAACAGTCAAGTTCCAGAAAAGGGAAAAAATGTTCAAAAATACGAACATATCGGTAACAAGGGTAGAACATCTAAATCATCAATGAAAATGGTCAATTCAATGGTAGGAAACAAGGATACTATTTTAAAGAACATTACTAAAACGCAGGATGTTACTGTCGCAGCTACTAGAATGAATTCATCAATGAAGAAAAGTAGCAATAATACAAACAATTTAAAACTCAATGATCAAACATTGAGCAAAGGTGGTTCATCTATCTCAGTAACGAATCAAACAAGTTCAACGTTTGGTAGCGTGCGAGGTGTTAACAGTTGCGTCGGTGGTAATGTGAGTCATGAAAATAGTGGAAAGATAAAGGATTATTCGGTTAAAAAATATTCTAATGAAATAAATACAAAATTAAATAATTATCAAATGCAGTCGGATTACGGTAATAAGGATACAACGTCGGTAACTAATCAGGATTACAAAAGTCGTAATAGTAACAACGCATCTTTGACCAATTTGTCAACGAGATTTTCTAATCAAACGTCCATCCAATCATTGCACAGAGAAAATCATTTGACTTCTAATATGCACTCACGTCCAGCATCCAGGAACGATAGTACAGCATTTGCAGTGGCTAGAAAGGCATTGGAGCAACAAAATTCAACAGTTGGAAAAATGGCGCCAATCAATTTTCCACCATTACGGGCGCCTCAAAGTATAGTGAACGTACGACATCCTTCAGTAACTGAAGCTAGAATCAAACACAACGATATTAGCGGCGGTTCGAGCATGAAGTCGTCGAAATTGAACGTGTCAAGTTCGTTACAAACTTTTGCTAGTGGTGGTGGTGGTGGTGGTGGTGGTGCCGGCATTAAGGATTTGGAACACGGCAGACAAACTTTTCATAATTATGGTACCTCGCAAATAGCAGCCGGTATTCCAAATGTACAGAATTTGAGTAACGTTACGGCTAATATCTCAGCGGCATATCCGAGACCCGATTCGTTTCCTCAAGCAACCGTTGCCAACGTGTTGTTCTCAGACACAACACCCTTTCCACAATCACCACCATTCAGCACGACACAAATCGGTCAATTAAATCAGTATCAGACGTATGATCCTGGTAGCTTCGCGACTACACCGGTAAGCGTTAATCCGGTAATCCCACAGTTCTCAGCGGAAAGTTCAATGCCGTATCCGGCTCAATACGAGAATCCACCGCCTCAATTTGTACAACCAAATCATTATACGGCAACTGACATGGCAAACAGTCAATATCAATATCAGCCAGCTGGAGTTGGTCAAATACAAGACTCACCAATGTTCATACAAAGTCTACAAAGTCCGATAACTGTTGCCGATCAATATGCCGCTGCTGCAGCACCTAATTATGCCAGAGCTGTCAGGACAGAGTTGATGCCTCGTTTGAGAAGACCACCGAGATTTAATAAGTAGAAAAATATCTATAATCATTAATTCCAACAATTATTCTTTCTACTACCATTTTACTATTAACAGAAAAAAAAACCAAACATAATTAACAAATGTTCTCTATCAACGAAACAAACAAACAAAAAGAAAAAAAACTGGAACTTGTGTACTCTGGAAGAAACTTGTGGACTTTAATCGGGGGAGGGGGGCATGGGGTAGTTAGTTAGTTAGTTAGTTAGTTGTTAATTTGGGACTTGATATTGTTTAATATTACTTTTTTTTTTCCTTTTCTTTTGGATTTTTTTTTTCTTTTTTTTTTCCAACTTTGATATTTAAAAAAATTCATAGACTGCAGTTATAGATATAAAAATTTAAATAACATTTAAATAATTATAGTCATCTCTCTCGTTGAACCGATGAGAATCTTTTTCCTACTTAGAGAAAATTAATGCGAATTGAATCCATGAAAAAAAAAAAAAAAAAAAGAATTAATTCATATAACCGATTAAGAAAAATTCTATCACGCGTTGTATAAGACGAATAGAATAGAAAAGAAAAAAAAATAAGATGTGAGCTAAAAATTATTTCAAATTTTGATCCAAACTTGAAATAAATTTTAGCCAATCTTTATGAATTTATTCGTGATCAATTATAAACGTGTTTGTATAAATAACAACAGGGGGGGGGGGACAAGAGACAAAAGAACCAAAAACAAATGGTATTTGAATGAATTCTCTGATATAATGGATGATCATCGCTAAAATAGTGTATCATATGTACACAACGTTATCGAGTATTTCAAATATTCGCCAAAAACTTTGGATTTAGCCAATAGGATAATAAAAGTGACATGGCAAGAAAAAAAGGGAGCAGATCTTTAAGTTCGACTTTATAAATATATATATATATATAAACAATATTACGGTGTAATTATATTATTATTATTATTATTATTGTTGCGTGCCGACTATACCATGTAAAAAAGAAGAAGAAGAAGAAAGAAGAAAGAAGAAAGAAAATTTACAACAATAAATTTATCAAATTATAAATTATAATAATTCTAAGTCGCAGATGACAAATTAATAATAGTCATACACCATACATACATCTTGTATTATTATAAGATATATACATATACATATATATATATATATATATATATATATAATAATGGTCGCAGAACGCGTATATTTCAGACCTAACTTATTTTCGAATCTTGGACTAATTTTTGTCAACGTAGATGAAGAAAAAAATATTAAAATCTAAATGAGAGGGGATAGATGGATATAGAAAAGATAGAAGAAATAAATAAAAATAAGAAAGAAAAAGGTTAATAATATAAAAGAAGAAAACATAAAAGGAAGGCTGTGCCGGCCCGCGTGTCGCGAAAAAGTTTCGAAATTTTCGCGATAACAAAATAATAATAAAAGAATATATTAAAAAAAAAAAAAAAAAAAACACGGGTAACGAAACTCATCGCAGACTCCACGTCGTTTACGTTTCATTCAAAAATGGAATACTGTGAAATAAAACGAAATAATAAAAAGAAAATAAAGAAGATGAAGAAGAAGAAGAAGAAGAAGATGAAGAAGATGAAGAAGAAGAAGAAAGTTCGTTAGGTTGAAAACAAAAAAAGAAAAAAAGAAAGAAAGAAAGAATGATGGTTCATGATGTCCTTGTAATTAAAAGTTGTAACCTTAACGAATGATGTTCTACTATAAACTATACTTTGCATAGAATTAGTGAAAGTTTTCCAGTATGTATAAATAATACAATATAATTTAGGTTTACAGCTATGTTTTTTAGCTATGTGCTTTACAAGAGGGGAATGTAACTTGTAACGTAACACGTTTTATCGATTGTTAACGTAATCTATGAAAGAAATGGTGCATTTAAATTGGAATCATTTTCTTTTTTGTAAAAGGAAAATTAATGAATAATAATAATATAAAATAAAAAGAAAGGTATACATATATATATATATATATATATATATA
>NW_015148994.1:1037467-1054526 GCF_001465965.1 Polistes dominula | reverse complement strand
AAAAAAAAAAAAAAAAAAAAAAAAAAATAGAAACTTCTTTAATGTTCTTGAAAATTTTACAAACGGATCATTTCATTCTCATTGAGTTTTTGCGATACGACATATGCATGTGTATTTAAAATATATATATATAAAAGAAACATATATACATACATACACAGAGAACACACACATATGATCAATATATTATCAGGCATTTATTTGATACACATTTTTGGAAAATAGGCATTACTTAGATGCAAAGTATAGTAATTGTGTATGCGTGAGTGTAATAATAATGAACCTACATATATATATTGTTAGAATGTTATAACACGAACAGTATTCTTATAAGAGTAAAAGGGGTGGAAGTGGTGGAGGAGGAGAAGAAGGAGGAAGATGAGGAGGAAGAGGAGGAGGAGGAGAACACAATGTGTTTCTTTTTGTTTATATTGTTCTTTTTTTTTAATTCCTTCTTTTTTTTTCATTTTAGTCTTTCTTTTTTTTTAATAATTATATTTATAATATATTAATATATAAAAAAAAAAATGTATCCCTTCGGATAGAGATTTGTAATTAGAAAGAAAGAGATAGAAAAAAAAGATATAGTTGAGATAAAAAAAAATGCTCGTTGTAGATAATACAAATAAAAATAGGAAAGAAGAAAAATATCAATAACAACAATAATAATAACAACAATAATAATAACAACAATAACAACAACAACAACAATAATAATAATAATTTAGTGAAACGAGCCAAGATTTAGGTCACTTTTTTAATATATATATATATATATATGTATACTGCTGCGAGGTTTTATCCTTGCGTATATCTCTGTGATTATTTAAATAATATAATGTGTATATTCGATTTTTTTTTTGCGATAAATAAGAGATAAAAGAAAAAAAAAAAGAGATAGAAAACAGGTGTGTGTATGTGGGGGCAGGGGAGGGGAGGGGAGGGAAGGGAAGGGGTGGGTAGTTTATTTATAATAATTATTCTAAAAGTTTTTCATTTTTTTTTACACTATAAATAATACACACATCACACAAACCAAATCAACAAAATAAATGCAAGAAAGAGAAATAATTATTAGAAATATTTCAGTTTTATTATTATTATTATTATTATTATTAATAGTAGTAGTATTAGTAGGAATAATAATAAGAAGAATAATAATAGGAAGAAAAAAAGAAAGAAGGGGAAAAAGAAGAATGAAAAGGAAAGGATTAATAATTGCTTAAAAAATCGAGCTTCCCAACGATTTGTTTATTCTCCTCCACATTTTATATAGAAAAAAATTAAAAAAATTGTATTTATATGAATTTATACATAAATGATACATATATATATATATATATATTATTAGATTATTTAATTTATGCATCATTGTGTTACAAATAATAATCTTTTTAGCTCGTATTAAAAAAAAAGAAAAAAAAAAAAAGAAAAAAATAATAATTACTCTTACTTTTGATTGTTTTCTAATAATTTGGTGTTTTTTTTTTTTTTTGTATAAGAAAAGAAAAAAAGAAAAAAATGTGGTAAACAATCAAAAAAGGAAAATACACATATACACACACAACACGAAAAAAAAAACTACAGGAATATAAAAGATGATTCTATTAAAGAAAAAAAAAGGAAACAAATAAAAAACGAATAAAAGAATGAGCCAGAGAATGAAATAGAAAATGAAAAATATCTCTAAAAAAAAAAAAAAAAAAAACCAAAATGAATGCATTTGTTGTTTGTGTTTGCAAATGAAAAAATGCATTTTTTTTACTTGAACTTTTACATAAAACCATAATGATTATTATTACAGTTATACAATTAGCATAATTTAGATTATCCTTTTTCTATTGTTTAATAAAATCGTAGGACGATAATAAATTGGTGGACGTATTATTAATAATTACATTGTAATACGAATCGGTGATTATTATAGTGATTGTTAAAATAAAAAAATTTAAAGGAAAGAAAAACAAAAAGAAATAAAGAAATCAAGTATGATAATAATAATAATAATAATAATAATAATAATAATAATAAAAACAAAAAAATACATTTTTATTAACACATTATATTATAATGATGAAATTACTAATTTCTATTATATTTCAATTTTTCATTTGATATTTTTCTTCTAAATCTTTTCATTTGAATTACTTTTCTAATCACCGATTCGTACATACACACACTTATATATATATATATATATATATATATATATATAAATAAATAAATAAATAAAATAAATAAAATAAATAGATAAAATAAATAGGATAAATAAGTGAACAAATGTAATAAAGAAATACGAGCGTGAAAAAGATAATGATGATAAAATGATGCGTACTTGTGTGCATTTGTATATTGTGTTGTTTTGTGTGAGTGTGTTTTGAAAGATTTTCATCATAGTGTTTTTGAATGTGTTGTTTTTTGATGATGCATCTTATCTGTAATAATATTTCAATTTAATTTGTAAATGAGAAGTATGGCAAGTCCTTAAAAAAAAAATCTTTCTCAATAATAATAATAATAACAACAACAACAACAACAATAATAAAAAAAAACAAATGTTATTATAATAAAACAAAAAAGAAAGAAAAAAAAAATGATGCATTTCGTGCGTATGCTTTTTACGTACACACACATTTAATTGTAACAATCGTAGCTGTTAAGTAATTCGCGTGTGTATGATGGAATGTGTGTGTGTTTGTTTGTGTGTGTGTGTGTGTATATGTATGTGAATAAACAAAAATACAATTCATTTTCATTGCGTGAAAGAAGAAAAGATTTTGATGGGTGTCTTCGATACGATCCTTCGAAGGACTCTATCTCCATTTTTTCTTCATTCGCGTTAATTTCGACTCGAATTAGAAAAGGGGAGGAAAAAAAAAGAAAAAAAAAAAATCATTGGTCTATAGGTGATATAAATAGAAAGAAGACGTTTTTTTTTTGTTTTTTTGTTTTTTTTTTTTTTACAATTGACAGATTGTAATAAAAAAAAAAAATCCCATAATTTCATTAGAAATATGCGATGAAAAATTACAAATGAGTGACTCATATATATATATATATATTTTCTTTTTTTTTTCTCTTTTTGAGATTCGAGTTCGATCTAATTTTAGTTAATTAATTAATTTATTTAATTAATTATCTATCAGATGTAAATATGTATGTACAAAAATGATGAAGAAGAGGAACTACACCGAT
The DNA here is from genome assembly GCF_001465965.1 of Polistes dominula. The sequence goes on along the minus strand of NW_015148994.1, from coordinate 1,051,331 downwards.
GAAAACTAAATAGACGATATACATCGACACATATATATATATATGTATGCATACACATATACAAACATACACGTATTTCATCTTCTTTTTTTTAATATACATCACATATTGAACAATTTGCAACTTCACTTGAATACTATTTCTATTTTTCTATATTCTCCATTTGAATACTACTTATTAAATATTATTAATTATTGTTTTATTTTCTTTTTTTTTTTTTGGAAAATTAATTGTACGAACTTTTCTATAGTTTTGAAATAATTTATCAAGCGAGTAAAATATATTTTGTTTGTTTTTTTTTTTTCATGTTTTCTTAATTGAATTGTTAAAAACCAATTATATTATAGACTATTGATACTTCTTTTTTTTTAACTTTGTTTTATTTTATTTTTTTTTTTTTTTTATTTATTTTTCTTATCCTTTTCCTTTCCTTATATATGTATATATGTTGTTTTTTTGTTTGTTTTGTTTACCTTTGTAAAAAAAAAAAAAAAAAAGAGAAAAAGAAAAACAGGTTTTTTTCTATTTTTTCTGGTAAAGATTATACATAAAATTATTTTTATGTCTACACAAAGCTTCTTCTTCTTCTTTTTCTTCTTCTTCCTTAGTTTTATATATTTTTTTTTCTTTTTCTTTATTGTAAAATAATGTTTTCTGTGCCAGATACACACACGTATCGAATAAAAGTATAAATATCTATAGTATTTTTAATACAAGATTGGAAAGAGGGTGGGTGRGTGTGTGGGGGTTGTAGGTCTGAGGGCGAGGGTGTTACAGGTTGTATATTGTTTTTTTTTTTCTATTTTTATTTTTACTTCTCTTTTTCTTTTTTATTTATTTTTTATTTATTTAATCTTTCTTTCTTTATTTTTCTCTTTTTTTTTTCTCTTTCTCTCTGAAACATACACATACATGGAAAATACACATTTTTACATTTTTATCTCCATTTTTGTCTCGTCTTACACATGTATATCGTTTATACGTTACAAGTAAAAAAAAAAAAAAAAGAACAACAAGAAAGAAAGAAAGAAAGAAAAACGAAAAAAAAAAAACAAAAAAAGAAAAGGAGAAAATTTATTTCCCCTTCCACATTTTTTCTTAAATCCCTTTTTACGTTTTTCCGAATAAGATACTTATCGTAAGTATAGTAAATGTATTAACAGCATACGACGACAAACCAACAACGGATATGTGTTTTATATATATATATATATATATATATTAGGGTGGGGTCAAAAAAATCAATTATTTTTGTTTTTACAAGTGCCACGGAAAAATGGGTTGCTAGACACATTAAAAAAAATTCTCACCAAATATGAGCTCTTCATTTTAATAGGAAGATCCTTCGCATTGCAGTTTTTTATTTTTTTCTCAGTCCAATAGAATAAAATTCCTACCTCATTATTAATTGATTGTACAGAAAAATGTTCCGGAAGAATTTTGTAGGAAATTTAATGCTCTACAAAAAAGGTATCTTATATTTTTTCCGTAAACCTCACCATTTGAATGATATTGAAGATTGAAGTTTGATTATTTTCAGACAAATTTCATTTTTGTTTATGAATTTTATAACTGATCACCGATTACATCCGGTCGTGAAAAATTGGCTTGGGAGACGTTGATTGGCTTTCTTTCTCGTAAAATCGAAAAATTTCAAAATTCACTTACTAATAATAATAATATATTTTTATTATATATAAAAATATTGATATTGTGTAGTTAAATGTTGTTAGAAGCATAGAATTTTCTTTGACAAACCTAGTTTTAGCAATTTTATTAACAGACGTTTATTTGTTCAAGTTGACAAGTACAAAGAAAAAGTATTTTTGTCAGTATTTGTTATTTGTTTCTCATATTGGTACGATATTTAACATACATTTGGTTTTAAAACGAGTGATTTTTCTTTTCTTTCAATAACATTAGAAGACCAGTTTCTTTATTGCATTCGCGAAATACTTTCAATTTGTATACCAGTAATGTGTTCGTATATGGTACAAATATTCTACAAGAAAGGTATGTAAATTGCTATGTGTAAAAACAATAAAAAAAAATAGATATACACATATACATATATACATATATAATTTAGATCATTTTAAAAATAATGTGTTTAAATATATGATACAAAATTAATTGTATAATTTAAAATAATCTATTTCTTTTTCTATTTTATATTAGAGTAAATCAATATTTCATTATTACATTATATATATTAATTTAGTATAAAAAAATAAAAAAAATACAATATATATTTAAATATTTATAAGTATACTAGGGGTGTTCCGCCACGCGTTGCTATAACTCACAATCAGTCCGATACACACGTCTTTAAGTCAACGAATTAATTTAATAAACAAATAATTCGCAGTAAAATAATATTGCGATTATAAATTGAGATTGAAACTATCCTATCTTTCAAGTTGAATGAAACTGCACACAGTGTGCAAAATTTTATTAAAATCGGTTCAGTAATTTAAGAGTCCATTGCTGACAAACAACGTGACACGTAATTTATATACATTAAGAAGATGTGCCCATAATTATGAAAGTCGTCTAAGTCATGTATCTCTTGTTTCGAGATATTTAAAGATTTCTATTTGAACATTATATGAATTCTATGTAATATTGAAAAAACAAACATTACAATATCGTGAAAATTACATTGAATTTATTTAGTTTAAAATAATGTGGTTAAGTAATAACTAATAAACTCTTTTTCTTTTTTTTTAATTTTGACTTAAATCACTTTCATAATTATGGGCACATATATAAATTATTATACGAATTTGTACTACAATCAAACAAATATAATTAGATGTATACAATTTATATTATATTTAGAAATAGATAAAAATCTTTTTATCTATATTAGATCTAAAGTTTAAAGTAGTATAATAGATAACAATATCTTGCTTTTTTCTCTTTTTTTAATTATACTACTTAAATACAATAATGAACCAGTGGCAGTCTGTAAATTGTCTCGAATCGTGTTGCACGAAAGAACTTCTTAACTACGTTTAATGGCCCATGCTATTATTCCTCTCCATTCAGATGGAAAACAAAAAAGAAAAGAATAGAATAGAAAAGAAAAGAAAAGAACAAAACAAAAACAAAAAAAAAAATACAAATCTCGTTAAGTAGACATCGAGAAAAAATATAATTTTCAAAAAAAAAAAAAAAACTTGTGTCTTATAATACCTTTAAAAAAGATATAATAATATAAAATAGAAATTTTTTAAATCATACAATTCATTTTGTATTATATATTTTTAAATACTTGCAATATCATAATTATGAATACATTTATATTAACATAATCACATGTGTACTTATATATATATATATATACATGATATAAATTCGTAAATTCATATCAATAGAAAATAAATTATAAATGAAACATTATTATTACATTTTGAAATATCCATCAATATGCAAAGTATAAAAACCTTAATGACAATGATTTAAAAAAAAAGAATAAAAAAAATAAAAAACAGAAATATTACTCTATAATATATGTGTGTATGTGAGATGAACAATGAAATGACTCCTGAGAATAAATTTATAGACTTAAATTACTAGCTTTAGTTGAACTTGTGTGTTATGTATGTGTGTGACACCTTTAACAATTTTTTACTTAGTCACAGTTTTCAAGCAAGTGTTCTCTCTTGAACATTACTACTACTACTACTACTATTACTACTACTACTACTATTACTATTACTTCTGTTGTGTTGAGATCGATAAAGACGATATTATTCTTTGAGTTATGGTCTCTAAAACGAACCTTACGAACCTAAGAAGGAAAGGTTCAATGCTTCTCTTCTGTGCTAAGATTAGAAACTACTATTACACATGCATACCACTTTTAACATTCTATTTGTATGTGTTTATATATTTATGTGTATGACGATGATGTGTTTGCATATGTTTACTTAGTATGCCACCTCGTTCGATTTTCAACGACATCATACGTTAATATATTTTTTTTTTCTTTTTTTCATCTGCATTTTAATTCTGTTTTTTTTTATTTTTTTTTATTTCATCATTGCAATTTTACTGATTTATTATGCATACTGTATGATTATGATGATGATGATGATGATTATTATTATATTATTATGAAGAGAAAAGAAATTAATGTATTACGTAATTTTGGTTTCATTTCAGATAGATGATTTATGTTGCTTCTTTTTTTTTTGTTGTATTCTTTCTTTTATTACATTTTTATTTACGATAGACATTATGTAGATATAAAATGAAAAGAAAAAAAAAAAGGTCGTAAGTTTGAGTAAAATGTTCAGACGTATGAGAACATACTGTCATTCATTTTTTTACGACACGTGTCATCATGTTGAATTATATTTAAAAAAAAAAAAAAAAAAAAAAAAAAAAAAAAAAAAAAAACGTGAGATAAGATGAATTTGACTAATTGTAAAGAAAGAAAAATATAAATTATTTAACGCGTTAGTTATATTTTTCTTCGAACGATTAGCGTTTAATGAAGAAAAAAATAAATAGGGGAAGCAACCTGTTGAGCCACACGATATTCTTAGTTTTATGTAACGTAATTATGTAACCTTGGAATATTCAATACTTGAGTAATTATAAAAATAAGGCAAGCGGTAATTATTGCGAGACACATGTTATCTAAAAAAAGAAAAAAATATCGTTAAAGCAAATATTAAAAATGAACCTATTGAAATTGATCAATCGTAGCTGATTGATTTCAATGTCACTTTAAAGAAATATATGTATATGAAGAAGTTATGTTTCGTTAACTTTACAATTAATATTCGAAGGTTACGGACTTGTTTTATGTGTTCATTTTTTGTAACCAATAGAATTCATTTCATTTCATTCGATTTTATTTTAAAACATTATAAATGTATATATATATATTGACAATATTCATGCAAGTCTGAGGTTCAAAGTTAAATAATATGTTAAATCATTCGACAATAATGTGTTTATATATTTATTTAATATTTTTAATTATTTTTTGCAATCAATATTTTAAAATATGGAAGAAAGGTTTTTTTCCACATGCAACGAGTTTAATTTTTAATTTTTAATAATTTTGGTCGTTCGAAAATATAAAAGTACAAATTTTATTTCTATTTTATAAATAGTAAATATAATTTTATAAATATTATTATTATATAATTTTATAAATATAAATATTAATGTATAATTTTATAAGTAATATTATTTTCTTTTAAATATAATTTTAAATTTAATTTAAATTAAATTTATATTTAAAAAAAAACAATTAAATATATTTATAAATACTATTATCAACTAAATATTAGCACGAGAAGAAAAAAAATGATATTTAAAAATTAATAACATTGTTATCAAAGTAAAAGTAAAAGAATTATAAAAAACAAAAAAGAAAAGAAAAGAAAATACAAATTGTGGAATGTAAAATGAAAAAAATGTTAAAAAAAAAAACCAAATAGTTTCCTTTAACAATTAACGAGTAATAAGTACTTTATACATAATTAAATACTTTAGGATGTTTTATTTACTTAATTTTATTTATTTATATTATTATTATATTATTTATTATATTACATTTATTTAAAAAAGGTCTGAGAGATAGGCGCGAACATATCCGAGTAGATAGGACGTTTAAGCATAAAGAAAACTGGCGCGCATGCTCCAACGTTGAATTATGATTGGTCGTGTCGGGTGGTTGCGCGCGCACTTCGAGTCACGTTTCGAGGGAGCAACCGCGAGTTCAGTAGCCGCCGTGCGGCCCGCGTGTATTCGTCGGTTCATTTTTTGGTTAGTACTTGTCACAAGTTCTTCTTCTTCTTCTTCTTTTTACATATTATTCTTCGGTATATTTAAAATAATAAATGTATAACAACACTAATACAATATAATAACGCGCCTTTTAAGTACACGACACATTTTGACAGGTTATATTTATTTTTTTATTTACGTTTTTTTTTAGTTTTTTTTTTTTTTTTTATACACGTTCCACGCATATTTTTACATCATTTGATGGAATCATTTGTTTTATTTAAATTTTCTTTTATTTGTTTTTAATATTTGTGACGATTTTTTACAATAACTTTTTTCTTTTTCTTTTTTTTTTTTTTATTCTGCGTGCGTGCGTGTTTAATTTCAATTCGATGTACTTGTTATTCCGATCTTGCAAATACTTCTTTTTAATCAATTTTGTTCTTCCTATTTGATTTTGTAATTTTTTTCTTTTCCTTTTAATTTAAATTTTTTTTTCGTGCTACGAACTATTCGAGGGGCTTTTTTGTTCTTTATTTTCTTTTTTTTTTTTCTTTTAAATCTTTTTTTTTCTAACAAATATCGCATAGAACAAAGCTGTGAAAAATATTTGTTATAGTCGTTGGTCGTAGTCGTCGTCATAGCAGTAGTTATGGTCATCGTCGTGTTCGTAAAGTGTCAATTGCACAAAGAGCCCGCGAAAAATGGTGTTGTCATTTTTCTTCCATTATTTTATTCAAAGAATTCAAGAAAAAAACGTTTTACTCTTTTCGTTCTCTCTCTTCTTGCACTTTATTTTCTTCTTTTTTTTTTCTTTTTTTATTTTTTCACAAGTTGTTCTCAACAGTAGTGTCTTTTATTAATTTTTTTTGTTCTTCTATTTCTTCTAGTTTTGTCCTATTACAGTGTGTTATACTGAAGAATAAAAAGAAGAATTGTGGTAACAGCAAGAAGAAGAAGAAGAAAAAGAAGAAGAAGAAGAGAAGAAGAACACAAACACAGTGTATGATAACATTTTTTGCATTTTATTACGACGATAAAGTGTTATGAGGACGAAAGAAGATTTTTTTTATCTTTTTTTTTTTTTTCTTTTTTTTTTTATATATTAAACATTCGTCCTGTCTACAAAGGAAGATTGAATGTTTTATTTTTTTTCTAATTTTTATTTTTCTTGTTGTTCGTTAATTTTCTCAGGAATGAAGGAAACATACAACGACGTCGTTGGATTAATCTTATATTTCATTGTGTGAGTACATTTAATTTATTATTATTATTATTATTATTATTATTTGAATTTATTTGTTTATTTTGGTTTTGTTTTTTTTTTTATTATTCTCAACAAAATATTTACAGGTATTTTATTTTGCATAAGATATGGAAAAAGGTTTTACAAATTATATTTTTAATAGGAAAACCAAAATTTGTTTAATTATCGTAATACTAGGGAATAAAATAAATTTTGATATTTTTTTAATCGTTCGAATAACAAAATATATATTTATTTTTATTATTTATCATATTCATTTATTTTTATTACTTACCATATTAATTTATTTATTTTTTTTTTTTTGATTTACCATAATTATTAATTATATTAATTTATTTCTTTTTAATTTTATCTTTATTTTATTTTATTTTTATTTAATTTAAGTTTAATTTATTTTTTTTTTTGATTTACCATAAATAATTAATTATATTAATTTATTTTTATTATTTACAATAATTATTTATCATATTAATTACAATATATTTATATTTTTCATATGAGGTTACGTAAATGCAATATAAAAAGAAATTAGAAAATAATTTTTGATAAATTATTGCAACCTTTTTCTAATCATCGTATTTATATATTATTATCATTATATTTATTTATTATTATTCTTTTTGTTTGTTTGTTTTTTCTCTCTCTTAAATATCGTTACTTCTAATTCGTCTAGTAATACAAAAAAAAATCCATATAAAAAAAAAAAAAAACACGTCCTATCTATAAAAAAGATAATTATTATTATTTCTTATTACGTGCTTTAATAATATAATTTATAAATATTACTTTGATAAACAAGCAGCTTAATGTTTATGTTTTATGATACGTACAAAAATGTTATCAATTGTCTTGAACGTTTAATAAATGAATTTTGTATTTGAAATAATTATCGATCAAATTTCGATGATTTCGAAAATCAAGAAATATTTATCAATTATACGATAATACTAATTAAATTTACTTGTGATACATAGATGTATATATATATATATATATATATATATATATATATACGATAGAAATATTGATTACAATGATAATAATAATAATAATAATAGTAAGAATAATTAAACGTAAATTCGTTGAATAATAATAGAACATTTTGTTGTATTTCCTTTTTTTGTTTATAGTGATAAAACGTCAATGGAATAATTATTTTATTTATTTTTAGAAACGTATGACGCATGAAATTCACGATTAACTGATAATTATTGTTAAACGATCGATCATTGATATAAAATAATTTAAATGCTAAATTAAGTGTCGTATGATCATTTTCCAATAATTTGTTTCAACTTTTGTCACATTCTTTTTAACGATATATGTGCCCATAATTATGAAAGTGGTCTAAAGTGGTCAAAATTTAAAAAAAAAAAAAACAAAAAATGAGTTTATTAGTTATATTACCTCATCACATTATTTTAAACTAATTAAATTCAACGTAATTTTTTACGATATTGTCAAAAATCAGTCGTAAGATAATGTTTTCTTTTTTTTTTTTTTTTTTTTCAATATTACATAGAATTTGTATAATGTTCAAATAGAAATTTTTAAATATCTCAAAACTAGAGATATTTGACTTATGTTAGGACCACTTTTATAATTATGGACACATATTTTCCTTTGTATTTTTTCTTGTTTTTTGTTTTTTGTTTTTAAGTAAATATACACAGCAGAAAATATTGAATTTTCCTTTGATCTAAAGTTTTTTAATTAACTACTAATTTGTTAATTTTAATATAGTAATTAATATATTATACGTAGTTAACAAATGAAAAATTGTACATGTAAATAATATTTGCATTTCATTTTCGTAGAAAACAATTTTTTCTTTTGTTTTATTTTGTTTTGTTTTGTTTTGTTTTGTTTTGTAAACGACTATGAATTTTGATCATCGTGTTGAAAAATATTCGATTATTTTATTGGTAGGAAAAATATATAATAAAAAATACAATTTTTTTCTAATTTTCAACTTTAATCTTTTGTTTGTTTTTTTTTTTGTTATATATAGTTATCTTTTCTATCGTTTGTGAGATTAATCTATGGTATTATATAACAATATTAAAAGTTATAAACGATAACGATTATAAATACTGTTAAAAAGATTTTTTTTTATTTTTCCCTTCTTTTTTTTACATTTTTATGTTTTTTCATTCTTTCGTGCTCACACACAGCAAATTGTTGGAGATGTAGATTTTTTATGTTTCATAGTAATTTTAACAAATTTAAAAAACAACAAAACAAACAACGTATAGATATTTGTTTATTGTGAATTACGCAATATCTTTAATTCCTATTTTAAATATTATTCATATACGTGTGTGCGTGTAGAATGTGTGTGTGTATGCATACGATACATAAAGATAAGAAAAATTGGTAAATTTAAATCAAATTGAAAGTTGATCGTACGTGCTTGCGATTTTATCGTTATTAACGATAATGCTTTAAAACAAACAAACAAATTACATTTTTTTATTTATTAAATAGAATTTATATATATATACACGAAAAAGAACCCAAAACAGGGGACAAGAAAAAGGGTGAAAATTCGTAGAGGAATTTATATTAGGTCGAGTCATAAATAACTTTCGTTTTTTATGAGACAAAGAATGGCGTTTCTGTGACTGATAAGAGCAAGACACCTTTCATCGAGGTTTCTTTTTTTTTGCACTCTTTGCAATTGTTCAACGTATCTATTGGATTTTGTTCTAATATTACCTTTAAAAGGTTCGTCAAAGTCGGAAATACGTTCCTGCACTTGGTTCATCTTTTAAGATCGTATCTCCAGAACGGAATTTTACAAACCAATTTCTGTCTGCCCTATCAGTTATCAGTCCTGCACTGTATACGCTGCACATTTTTTCAGTTGCCACTTTAGTGCTATTGCCTTGTTTCAATTCTTAAAGCATTACATGTCGAATATGCACTTTTTACTATCCATTTCAGTGGTTAAGAAAAATGGTTAAATGTAACATTGACTGCATCAAAAAGTTGACAGAAGACTAAACTGAATCCCTCATCTATACAGTGATATTGGAAATCCGTTTGTTTCGGTGACTTATAATAGGTAAATACGAAAAATAGATTCTACATAGCTGCATCGGAAATTACTTATGACTCGATCTATTATTAATTATTGAAATTACATTTGTTCTATAAAATTAATCGTTAACATACATTATCAACCACCCACATCTTCTAATTCTACATTTCTAGTCTCAACTATTAATTGATGCATAATATTTTAAGAATAGCATATTCTTCGATCAGTCATCATACTTGATGATAAATAACACACACACACGTACTTAAATAAAATATTGTTTTCTTTTTTACATATCTGCATCGGAATTCTTTCATGTCACATTGATATGATGCACATATCTGCATTGTTTTCTTTATCATATCATAACTGCATCGGAAGTTACTTATGACTCGACCTAATAATTAAAATAATAATGTACATAATTAGATTTTTCACCCACGCATTTTTATTGGTTTAAGTAAAATACAATTATTTTCAATATTTATGATTTTTTTTTGAAATTTTTATTACAATTGTAGGTGGGTCGATTGTTTTCTTTTTAATTTTTCTTTTTAAAATGCATTAAAAGTAATAATCTTTATTATATAATTAATATTACGCTTTTGTTTAATCTTTTTCTTTTTTTCTTTTTTTTTTTTTTTTTTTTAATTAAATATCTATTAATTGTTTTTGTTTATTTATTTTCTTGTAAATTAGATAAAAAAAAAAATTGAAGAATTTTTTTGATATAAATGTGTAACAATATTAATTATTATTAAATATATAACATTATATAATAGTATTTGTTTGTAATACAAATTTTCTACACATCATTTTTCATTTAAATTTTATATTTTATATATTCGATTAATTGTTTTTATATGTTTAAATAATATTAAAAATTACAAAAATATCAGTATAATAATATATTTTGTTAATAATGTTAGAAAATTTTGTTTCATCGTTTAGCATTTTCTTCTTTAGTATTTTCATGTTCTTATTAATTTTCTTATTAATTAACGATTAATATTGTGCTTTGTAATAAAAATTCTGATATTATCATTGAATTTTATACTTTATTTTTTATTAACAATTTTATCTTTTAAATAAGAACAAAAATGACAAAGTATAATAATAATAATAATAATAATAATAATCAGTATAATAATATATTTGTCTAATAACATTAGAAAATATTCTTCATCGTTTAAGATTCGCGTGTTCGTTTTGGTTTTCGTTTTCTTATTCGTTTTTCTTATACGTCAAAGATATTTTAAATTTACAGAGAAACTGATTGTTCGTGTTTTCTTGCTAATAATAGTTTAGTTGTTCTCTCCCAGTGGAAAATCGTTCAGTTACGTGCTCCCAAGAGTGAACACGAATAATCCAAAATGGTGTGCGTAGGTTGGGATATTTTATATCGGTTAGGAGTAGGAGGTGGTATTTGTTATCCATTAGAAAACAAACATTTATTGACTATCAACGAAACAGTCATGTCGTTTCATTTGGACAACCGGTTCTACCTAACAATTTATAACGATTGCATTTCGTGCTGGGAAAGTTAACTTAACGACAGGTAGTAGAGGTCGGAGGGGGAGAGGGGGTGGAAGTCATCTTAAATCGATGAATTACGTTTTAACGATCACCATCTTAACATTTTCTAAATTATCGAAATTACGAGATTACGTGTTTTTAATCAGTTAAGTGCGTGACGTTCGACGTGTATACACGTCGGACCAAATCTATACTGCGATGCGTTTGACGTGTATACTCGTCGTGTAAAATAAAATTACCATTCACTATAAAAACTCGAAATCTCAATAAAATGTAATAAGAATATTATTTGGTGATGTGTTTTCTTTATATATTAACAATACGATCTCTATGTATTTTATTTATTTTTATTTATAAGATGTGCCATTTGCTCAAAAAAAAAGAAAAAAAAAAATGAAAAATGCAAGGAAACAAGGTTTTTGGTGTACGACCTGTGAAGTCGCACTTTGCGTAGTACCGTGCACACTTTGAAACATATCACACATACATAACTTGACATTTTCTAAACTATTTTCTGATTTTTCTTTCTTCTTTATTCTTCCTACTTAACGACAGGTAATAGGGGAATGGAAGTCATCTTAAATCGATGAATTACGTTTCAACGATCACCATCTTAACATTTTCTAAATTATCGAAATTACGAGATTTAGTTACATACTAAAATAATATAACGTATATAAAAGAAAAAAAAAAAAAGGATAATATAAGAAAATGACGATTATAATGAATACGAAGTAATAATGAAACAGTAAAAGAAATTAAAAAAAAAAAAAAAAATAAAAAAAAAATAAAAGGAATAAGGAAATAGGGAAAGAAGGGAAAGAAAGGATTGGGTGGCAGTGGGGTGGAAAAGGAAAGAAACAATTTCTTGGAAATAAAATTTGCTCTCTTTCTCTCTCTCTCTCTCTCTCACTTACTCTTTGTTGTTTCTAACGATGTCTAACCTATCTCGCGAGATTAATTCTGTGGAAATTCTCATTCTCGTGAATGCGAAAAAGAGAGAGCAAGAGACAGAGAGCAAGAGAGAGAGAGAGAGAGAGAAGAGAGAGTCGTAGCAAATTGAAAAGCAGTTCATTCGTATTCTGTTGGTAGTGTGCGAAAAAAAAGAAAATAGTTAATAGTAAAAAAAAAAAAGATTAAAATAAAAAACCCTTCTCTCTCTCTTTCTCTCTCTCTCTCTCTCTCTCTCTCTTATTCGTCCCTTTTTGAAATTTAATTTATAAAATAATGATTCCTCTTTTTGTGTAATTTAAATCAACATTCTCATTATTTTTACATTTCTTTTTTTTTTTTTTACCTTATAAAATTCATTCTTCATTTATTTAATTTAATTTTATTTTTATTTTATTGAATTTTATTGAATTTAATTTTATTTTATTTTAATTACGACGTCTACATTTTAATATAACTCGAGAAAGAGATTTTATTTAATTATTAATTACATTGTCTTTTTTTGTTGTTGTTGTTGAAATTATTAAGAAATACTCTTGTGCAATAATAGAATTGTTAAACATTTTTTACGTAATCACGATTTGCGTTGTATGAGTGTATTAAATATATATATATATATATATATATGTATGTATCAGTGTGTTTAAATCTAGAAACGTGCAAAACGTTTACTCGTGATCAAAAATATATATTACGATTTGTAAATTCACGTAGGAAAAGTTCAAAGTAAAATCTTTGTCGCTTATATTACATCGAGAAAATACGAGAAAATCTCTAAACACCCCCATCACAAATGTAGGATGATCAAAAGCAATAGTTATTGACGTTTAATAATAGAGAAATGAAAACGTACACTGTGTAGATATCCAAGAATTTTGTTTCTCTTCTTTAAAGTATTTCAATAATACGCTTTTTAGATTTTTCTTTTTGCTATGAACATTTCTTTTACGATTCAAAATGAAAAAAAAAAAAAAAATATATTTGTATTTGTTATACCAAATTAGTATATTTAAAATACTATATTTCAATAGTTTTTTTTTTTCTTTATAGTGTTTTATGAGAAATAATTTGTATTAAAAACGATTACATATTTTACAGTAATTATCGATTAGTTGTTTTTATTAAAATCGTTTTGGAATAATATTTAAACAAATATTAACTCTTTTTTTTGTATATATAAACAAAACTTTATTTAAAATATTTTTTTTATGATTTAGAGAACTGTGATATATATATATATATATATCATATATAATATATGATATATATCAATATATGATATATATATATATATATATATATATATATATATATAT
>NW_015148994.1:996049-1008166 GCF_001465965.1 Polistes dominula | reverse complement strand
AAATGGCATAGTCGATATTTGTGACTGAACAAAACCCTGTTTTTTTTTTTTTTTTTACTAAAATGGGCGGGCGGATTCATATCTGGGCAACTATGAGACCTAGAATAAAAAACAAAAGAAATTCTTAATCTATGTACTTATTATCTTGAGAAGTACATAGGAATTTTTCTCTAAGTCAAATTTTGTGAAAATGTCGTAATTTTGAATAAAAAAAAAGTCGACTTTTCGACGAAAAAAAAAATGTAGATAATTGTTTATAAAATGAAAAGTTTACATTCAATTAAAAATCGGATATGTACTTCTGTAGATAATACAACTATTAAACTATCTTCAAAATTTCAAATCAATCGGTTTAAATGATGCTCGAGTTCTGAGTCTGTCCAGTTTTAAAAATGTAATTTCGAGAAAAACGCATTTAAAGTTTTGTCATCACTATTCGAAGCGCTTTGAGGCGCTTCGTAAAAATAAGATTTCACCATGTTTTAACAATTTTTTTGTTTGCTTCGGGACCATGTTCACAATGTTTTTAGATGTTTAAAGTACACTTTAAGCTAAACAACTAAAGAAAAAAATCGATTTTTTGAAAATTCTACAGTGGTAGTGTTACCCCTTAATAAAATAGAACAAAAATATATGAAGAGAAAAAAGAAAAAGAAAAAAAAAATTAATATAGTAAAGGAATAAAGGATGAAAGATCGTAAGAGGATCTTTCAGTAAGTTCACCAAGAAATCCCTGTCCTTCCAACAGAAATCCTTATATCCTAGGATCTAATTTCGTTGGAAAACCCAAGTTCAAGTTGGTATTACATTTAACTTGAGATCATAGTTTTTTTGAAGTTAATCCTTTAAGTAATAAAACGCTCGTCGCGTGTATGTTGGTAATTCGTTTGATTAGAAAATGTTTAAAAGAAAACAAAAAAATATAAAAAGATTTTGTGTTCAACATTAAATCAAAAATATACGATTCAATTATTATTCTTTTTTTCTTTTAGCAAAGTGATTAGAAATGATTATAATTTGATTTGTTATTTTGTTATAGTTAAATTATCATCATCATCATCATTTTTTTTTTTTTATTTATCAATTTATTTCTCGTTTTAATTTATGATCACTTGTTTAATAATTCTAGTTCGCGAGAATGCTTTCTATCTTTTTTATCTTTTTCTTTTTTCCTTTTTCTTTTTGTTTTTTTTTTTCACTCAAACGGTACTTTAAAACTTTTCTAGTCCTCGTAAAGGAAAAGTAAACGAATAAACGGAGGGTTGAGGTGAAGTGATGATCACGTGCCAGAGTGGGAAGTGCCTTTTCGTCTCGTGTCTCTTGAAATTGCTTAACTTTTATCAATACTAACCAGCCAACCAACCAACCAACCAACCAACCGTTCAACTACTGTAGAAAACTAATAAAAAAATAATATTTCTTCACGCTTTTCCAATGTCTTGTGAATCCAACAATTTAACAATTCCCTCCCCTTCCTCTTAAAACTATTCCTTTATTTTCTTTCAATTTTTTATTTTTTTTTTTATTTTCGTCTGATCAATTCGAAGACTCTGCTATTTTATTTACACCTCTACATGCTCCCCCGCCCCAATTCCCATAAGTTCGTAGATCTGTAGCACAGGTTCTTTTTTATGTGGGTCATTCGTAAATCCGTCAAAATCCACGTTTTATGGGAAACGAACAGGATCACCACCTCCCCTAGTTTATCGTGGTTTATGACAAACGATAAACACCGAAGTAGTCTACGATATTTTTTGAAATATTATACATGTATATATATATATATAGGGTGATTCATCAACTCTTGCCACCTAAATAGCTCCGAAAGTGTGATAGTAGCAGAAAAGTGAATAAGAAAAAAGTTGTCTACAAAATTCAGGACTACAATATGACATTAGTATATTATTTGCTAGGTTCAGTCATTTTCGAGATTTATTGGTCAACGTTGTTTTTTTTTGTTAAATAAAATGTTATATTGAGTTGTTCGGAAAGTAATTTCATTTTTCTTTTGTCAAAATGAAGACAATTTTTGCTTCGAGATTAAACTTAGGCCTATCAAATGAACATAAACAGTTGAATTTGATTAATTTAACCACCCATCTATCTCACGTGTTGCTATTTGTCGGTTTGCATCAACTAATGCCATTATTGTGTCAACAAAAACGAAACGATTTTCCGAACCACTTAATAATAATCCATAAGACTAAATTTCATCAGTAGAGTATACAACTAGACAATTTTCACTAGTAGCATGTACGTAATGCAAGAGTAGTAGTAGTAGTACATGAAGCATATAGAAGTGTATGAAGTTTTATAGTAGTGTGTTGTTAGTGGTAAGTAATTAGTGAAATAAAATCTCTGCTGTAGATACAAAAATACTTTTCTTTCTTTCATGAAAACATAGAACAACAAGAACAAAAAGTTTTCTGAATAGAAGTGATATTTTTGTGAACATCTTTACACCTTCCCTTACTTATAAGGTTTTTTTTACAGTGGGTTGGTTGTATCTAGATTAGAAAATTTTAGATCAGGGGTTAGCAACCTGCGGCTCGCGAGCCACATGCGGCTCCTTGGATGTGAAACTGTGGCCTTTTAGTTAAAAGAGTTTAATAAAAAAAAAAAAAAAAGAAAAAAAACATTTAAAAATCGTTCTAAATCGATTAACGAGGATTAGGTACCGATGAATAAATCGATTAATTTTTTTTGGTTTATCAAAAAGCTTTATTTATGCGAGAATTATTTATTGTTGGCACATTGAAAAAATTGTGTGGCTGTTTAAAAACTTTGAAATTTTGTAAATTGTCATTTTTGGCTCTTCAAACTCAAAAGGTTGCTGACCCCTGTTTTAAACCAAAGTTCCTAGGTAGCTCAAACGGTAGAGCAATCGCTCGAATTACAGTTTACACGAAAAGGAAGATCCTTTTTTTATTCTTTTTTTTTTTCATTTGAACTTTTGTAAAAATATTGTTGCATATTGGTTTCTTGATCGGTACTATGGTTTTTTTTTTCTTTTTTTTTATCTATGGCAACATCTGCATGTGTGTATTAGCGTGAGTAGTGTGTGCGTAGCTACAGGTAGATGAAAATAAAACAAGGTAGAATATATTTATTTTGAAAAATTTCATCAAAAGTAAAGAAATAGGAGAATTATCGACGAATCTAATCTGTAGAGACAAATATTAATTTTACAATTGGAATGTGAAAAGGAAAAGAACAAAAAAATCCCCGACAAAAATGAACAAAAATATTTCAAAAAAAAAAAAAACAATTTGTTTCTTTTCGTAACAAAATATTCATTTTAGAAATTGGAATAAAAGAAGGAGAAGAAAGAAAAAGAAATCAAAAAATTAGAAAATATTTGTATTAAATTAAGAAAGAAAAAAAAAACACCTGAAAAGTTTCTTTACCTTTTCGCGGTTATAAATTGAACGTACAACATCGAGCGAGTGTGTGTATCCTTTTTTTACGAATAATAATAATAATAATAATAATAGTAAAAAGGATCGATATATTGATTTATATGTTAGTTGGAACGAACTAAAGTTCCTGAGACTCTTGACGGTGAAAGAAGATAAGAAAAGGAAAAAAGTAGAAGTAGAAGAAGAATGTTGTCCTTTTGCTATTAATAAAAGATCCCTTTTTAAATGAAATTAGAAAAAGTATGATTCAAAGTATGTTATTACGAATATGCGAATAATTTCAAGAGTTTATTGTACTTTTCGTTTACTATTTTTATTTAATCCTTAAGTATTAATTAAAAATTATATTTATATAAATTAAATATTTATTAAAGATATACAGTAAATTATATATATATAATATAAAATTAAATATTAATTAAATAGATACTGTAATTAATATTTATATAAATATAAATATTAATAAAAGATATACAGTAAATTATATTTATATAAATATAAATATTGATTATATATACATATATAAATTATTTATTAATTATAAATTATTACAGATACACATTTAAAAATAATTATTATTCGTATTACATGTATATTATTTTTTTTTTTTTATATATATATATATATATATATTTTTATTTGATTTTGTTTTTTTGTAAATTTTTGACAGAAAATATTTGTATTTAATTTATCTCTATTATTTGTTAATTTATTTTTGAACATTATCTTTATAATATCTTTCTTAAAAATTAGGCTTATATTTTTATTAATTTTTCTTGTATATTTTCAGTTAATCATGGAAAATGGATTACATCGGGCCAATTAAATATCCCATAGAAAAAGACGATATCTCAATATACGGTAATATTATTTATTTTAAATATATTATATTAATTATGTGTATATGTGTATATGTGATGATGCGTGGAAAAGTGTGAGTTAAATTCCCTCTAATTGGTCCCTCGTTAGATAGGATTTCAATTGGTGTAATGCTTGAAATCTATTTGTAATACCAGACTTTAATACTCGATGTAATAGACGAGGTAGGATTATTCAGCAATTGAATGGTCTTGAATTTTGCTAAATGTAGCTTATTTTCAATGGTGGTGGAAGAGAGGGGTGGGGGGGTGGTGGGTGGTAGGAGGAGGAGGAGGAGGAGGTACCAGAAGAAATCAGAAGTGTTAGAAAGGATTGAAACGAATTCGTTCCGATATTTCAAATAAATTCCTCTTTTTAGTTTTATTCAATTCAATCTTCATTGTTATTTGTCTTCTCTTTTTTAGTTATTTTTTTGTTTTTTGTTTAAATTAGAATTCATCAATTTGATAAGATTCATTTTTTAATTGAACATTTTCTGTAATCGTTTTCGAATAATTCGAGGATAACAAAAAGAATTTTTATGTGAAAATTGCTGTCAGGCTCACAGTGTCAGTCACGGGTGACGGACGTGGCCTAAACGTAAAGAGTGTTGTGTCAGTCACCGATAGCTGACGTGACGGTCAACGTGTTTAAAGGAGATGTATCCTTGAAAAATGTAAACACAAGAGTATTACGTACAACGTATAATACCTAGCACGTACACATACTCATATACACACGCACAGTAACAACGTATATAGGACAGGGTATTACGCATATCTATTAATGTATATGTTTATATTCTCGCAGATGTCGATGAACGCTACGTCAGGTACTACACTTATCAACGAAGACCTAATCGACCAAATTCTTTTGGAACGTGCTCAAAAATGTTTGGAAGAACAATCTTCGAATAATACTACTTCTTTACCAGGTATTATTTTTATTAAATAAATACGTCATTTTTATTTTCTTTATTCATTTATTTCAATCATCTGAAAGAATTTCAATGCAACACTTATAGATTTTTATTTGATTTTTAATTAATACTTCATTTGATTTTAATTATTCATAATTATAAACATTCGTATTTTTTATTTTTACTATATATATATATAGTATATATTATACTATATTATATAAATATATAATAGTAAAAGTATTAGTATACTATTATATAGAATACTACTTATTATATAGTAGTATAAATATTAGTATACTATTGTATATATATATATATATATATATATTTGTAATATTTTATTTATATTTTATATATAATAATTTATATTATTAAATAAATACGTAATTTTATTTTTTATTCATTTATTTCAATTATCTATGAAAACTTAAATGCAACACTTTAGATTTTTATTAATATTTCATTTGATTTCAATTATTCGAAATTATAAATATTCATATTTCTTATTTTTTCTTGTCTTTTTATAATAATAATAATAATAATAATTATTATTATTATTATTATTATTATTATTATTATTACAATATTTTTATTGTAGAAATACATTTAAAATATTTAGATCTATCGTAAAGTTTTGTTCCAGTTTTTTTTTCTTTTTTCTTTTGTAATAAAACAAAAGTATAATAATCACAAATTGTTCATATCTCGAATAAACTTTTGACGAATAATATAATTTTGTCATTATTTATAATAATTTGTATAACAAATTTGTGCTTGATAAAATTCGGTAACAGTGTTTTTGGTTTTCAAACGAACAAAACTTTACTGTTGATCTAATAATTAAATCAATTGATTCATTAAATCAATGTTTTTGTTCTTTTATTTCTTTTTTATTTTTTTTTTTTTCAGTGTGTTCCTTTTCGATTAAACAATTATCGAAAGATAATTAATCGAGAACGTAATTTTCGTGATTTAATCATTTAAATGGAAAATTTACTCCATTTCATTTCACATTTCTAATTCAAACTTTTAACTATCTTTATTATATTATCGTATTTAAATAAAAAATTCTCTATTTATTTATTTGTTAAACGTTTATCATTTGTATCTGTGTGTGTGTGTGTGTGTGTGCAACGATTCATAATATAAAATAATTTTTATTATTAAAGTTATTTATTATTAGTTTATTTTTTTTCAAGAGAAAACATATAAAATATTTCATTAAAATTGTGTCAATTCAATTTCTAACGTTAACGTTCTCGATAAAATAATAATAATAATAATAATAATGAGATGATAATTAAAACATAACGTGTTAATAATACACATTGTTAGATCTAATCTAAAAATGTTTTTCCGGGAAGTTAGAAAAAAAAAAACGATGTATGCATTAGTTAGATACGCATGTAAGTAATTGATTAGAGTATTTTAATAACAAAGTATGAAATAAAGGAAAAAAAAAAAACGATATAATCAAAATATGCATGCGTTACACTAACATAATTTTAATGACTCATAGAAATAAATTTAATTAACGTTCTTAATACATTTAAATGTTATAAACATTGTTGCAATTTTTATACAATTTAAATATCATAAAAATTGAAGCAATTTATATACATTTATATGTTATGGAAATTGTTGTAATTTATGTATATTTAAATATTATAAAAATTGTTGCAATTTATATACAATTTAAATATCATAAAAATTGTTGCAATTTATATACATTTATATGTTATGGAAATTGTTGTAATTTATGTAAATTTAAATGTTATAAATATTGTTGCAATTTATGTATATTTAAATATTATAAAAATTGTTGCAATTTATATACAATTTAAATATCATAAACATTATTGCAATTTATATGCATTTATATGTTATGGAAATTATAGTAATTTATGGAAAATTAAATTTTTAAAAAATTGTTGCAATTTAGATACATTTAAATATTATACACATTGTTACAATTTATATACATTTAAATATTATAAAAATTGTTGCAATTTATATACAATTTAAATGTTACCACATTTCTAATATTGTTTAAACGTTTTACTTACAATTATTATAGTTAAGATTTTTTAAAAATATTCTTTTAAATTAATAGAAAATGGTATAAGGGTTATATTGAATAAAAATTAGAATTAGAAAAAAATGTAATAACGTTTATTTGCTCAGTTCTGATATGTATATATATATATATATATATATAAATATATACATCGCATTGAGTAACAAATATTAGTTTATTGAATAATTCTATTTATAATTAAATGTTATTCTTTATATAAATGCGATTTATTTAATTTATTAATTCTCTATATAATTATTAAAAATCAACATTGTAAATGTTTGCTTTTATTAACGTCTGATTTGATTTTAATTTGTGTAAAATAATATTTAATAATAGAGGATTTAGTTTTTTTGATTTTTTTATTCGTAATTGTTGCTCGTGCAATAGCACTTGTAATATTTTTGTTTATTCATTTGTTTGTTTGTTTTTTTGTTCGTTCGTTCGTATTAGTTAAATTAATTTTTTTTCTTTTTTAAATTTTTCTCAACCTTTTGTTGATTTTTTCTAGTAACAAATTTCCATACAAATTTGATAATATAATATATAATTAATATGACTAGAATTAAGACAAGAGCTACACTTCCATAAACGTCAAACAAATTTCTTTGCCACCATGGCATGAAAATTGCCGGTGATTGTAAAATATTTTTATGTTTTACCACGTATTCGACCCAATACATGGCCTTGGATAATGCTGGTTCTGATCGATCGTTAAACGTTTCTGAAAGTTTTTTTACGTTTGTCCTTGAAAACATGAAAAAAAAAAAAAGAAAAAATACGTTTGATTAGAAATATGTTGCTTATGATTCAAAAAATTCAATATAAATTAAATTTAATAATAAATATAATAATAAATATAATAATAAATATAATAATAATAAATAAAAATAATTAGTAGTATATAATTTAAAATAATAATAATAATACTACTACTAATAATAATAATAATAATAAATAAAGAACTAGTAGTATTAAAATACTAATAAATATAATAAAAGAATAAATAAAAATAAAATAGTAGTATTATAATATTATTAAATATAATAATAAATAAATAAAAGAATAGTACTATTATAATATAAAATAAATGTAATAATAAATAAAAGAATATTGTAGTATTATAATATAATAATAAATATAATAATAAATAAAAAAATATTGCAGTATAATAACATTACTAAATGTAATAATAAATAAAAACTAGTAGTATTAAAATATTAATAAATATAATAATAAGAATAAATAATAAATAAAAATAATAAAATAATACTTACATGTAAGATGGATCATTTAAAATAGCTTTCAAGGCATTGGTCAATTTTTCTTCAGTAACTTCTTGTATCGATCCTAGGGAAATGGCTACGTTTCTTTTAACATAATTTTGTATGTTTACTTTTTGATCGCCAAAAAGTGGTATACCTATCATGGGAACTCCGCAAAATATTGATTCTGTAGTTCCCATAAGACCACCGTGAGTAATGAAACCTCGTATGTTTTTGTGTTCTGTGAAACAAACCAAAAATTAGATTGGAAAAATAATTGGAAGTTTTCTCTTCTTTTTTTTTTTCTTTTTCTTTTTTTTTCAATTACTTACTCAGTACAGGTATTTGTGAGAACCAACTTTGGGTCATAACATTTTTCGGTAAACCAGGTAACAAATCTTCCTTTTTAGCAACTTTCATTAATACCCTTGTTGGTGCAATTTTTTCAAACGATTTGTAAAATATTTCCATCAATTCTTTCGAAAATGTTTCGATTCTTACCATTGAACCGAAAGTGAAATAAATGCATCCGTCTTTGCTATCGTCCAACCATTTTTGTACTTCCTATATTAACATTTATATTGTATTTTATTTTATTTTATTTTATTTTATATTATATTACATTTTTTCCCGTCAGAACAACACATTCATTAGAAAAAAAAATTCAAAGAAAAAAAAAAAACAAACAAACAACAAACATTATTAAAGATGAAGAACAATTAAAGATAAATAACAACGATAGATAAGAAAATAATATAATAATTAATAACAATAATAATAATAATAATTTTTCCTATTAATAATTATGTTTTTTTATATTTTATATTTTGTTTCCCCCAGAACGCATAATAAAAAAAAAAAAAAATAAATAAATAATTAAAAAACAAACAATATTAAAGCTGACAACAATTTCAAATAAATAAGATAGATAAAATAATAATAATAATAATAATAATAATATTTCCTATTAACATTTATTTGGTTTTATATTTTATTTTTTCTTTCCCCAAGAACGCATTAAGTAATAAAATAAAATTATTAAAGCTGTTTGAAATAATTTAAAATAAATAAGAAGAAATTATTATTAATAATAATAATAAATAATAAATGAATAATTAAAAAATAATTGGTGTAATACTAACCGGTTGAAGTGGATCGGTATTATTATTGGACAAATGTAATCCACCAACTTCAATAACAGATTGTGGAAATGATCTGATTCCGTGTAAACTATGATGAGAATTAACCAATACCAATGAAAGTTCTTTAAATAGATCTGTTATAGTTGTGTCCATATTAAAATATTTTTTAACTAATTCACTTTGTTTATTTGTATGATAATCCATTTGCATTTGTAAATAATGTATCATCAAAGTATTGGTTAATCTTTCAACGAATGTCATGTTTTGACTGAAACTTGAGAAAATGTTTGGCACGTAAGCAGCTTCATTAGGTGTACCAAGCAAATGACTATTCCAATCGTGGAATGGTGAGGTCATTAAACCGACAGTTGGTACTTTTAAATGACGACCAAATGCTAAATAACAATGGGCAGCAAACAACTGTAAAAAAAAAAAAAAAGAGAAATATAGAAAAAAATGATTTGAATCTTATATAATTAAATTAATATTAATAATATTATTATATTTATTTTCTATTTAGTTTTATTATATTTATTTATATGATATTTAATTTAAATTAATAATTAATAATATATATTAATTATAATTAATTATAAAATTAATTTTTAATTGTTATTTTTATTATTAAATATAATAATAATAATAATAATTAAATATTTATATAATATTAATCCTAAATAATATTAATCTTATTTAATATTAATATTTTATTCTTATATTATTTATTATTTTTTATTTCCTTGTTTTTTTTTTTTTTTCAACTATGACACACACATACTGAGATTCGTTGAAATATCTTTTTTTTCTTTCTTTTTCTTTTCTTTTATTTATTTATTTGTTTTTTCGTTGCATGTTTCATCGATAATTCTACTGCTTTGTTTTTTCTTTTTTCTAATTTTAGTTTTCCTGCATTTGATAATAATTTACACGTAACTATCATTGATGTTAATTAAAATATTAAATTATATATTTTTAGTTGAGTCAGTTCTACGTTTCAAAAAAATAAAAAATTAAAAAGGAAAAGTATTCGTTATTATATATATAAGAGTATTTTATTTGTTTATTTTTGTCTTATGTAATTCCTCACACTAGTGTCAATAAACATTTATTGAAAAGATTATTGCTGATGTCATAGTCATTGTCATAGTCATCATAACAAGATTTATCATCTTTTTCTTCTTCTTCTATTTTTTTTTCTTTTTTTTTTGGTATTTAATATACCGATTGTTCGAATAAAAATGAATTAATCATCACTTAATGTGAAAAATGTTATTAAATTATAATCAATATATAATATATAATATTATATATATATAATAAATATATATAATAAATATACATTTTATTATATAATAAATATATATAATAAATATATATTATATTATATAATAAATAAATATAATAAATATATATTATATTATATAATAAATAAATATAATAAATATATAAATAAATAATAATATAAAATAAAAAAAATAAAAAAATAATAAATAATAAAAAATAAAAATAAATAAATAATAAAATAATAAATAATATATATATATATATATAAATTAATAAATTAATTAATGAAATTAGTTCATACGTATTAAAACAAATTAATGTAAAATAACATTGTATTATAATCTAAATAATGAATAAATGAATCATGAAATTATTACCTCGACAATGACGAGATCGTAAGGTGGATCCTTTGGTGGATTTGCTATAATATTTTTAATTTTTGGATTGTCGATCAACTCGCATAAACTATAACCAGCCACTTGTGCGAGATGTGCAATATTCACACCAGTAAATCGTAGGATGTCCGTTGCTGTTACATTATTAACAGGACTACCGATATTATCCGTAATTAAAATTTCATTGTAATTAGTATGTTGATTTTTAGTTTTAAAAAATGTAAATACGTCTACTTGATGACCACGTTCTGCCAATCCTCTCATCAATGCTTCTATCATGACCCAATGACTTTTACCATTTATTGGAAATAAACCTAAAATTCTATAACCATCGATCATAGAACTTTGGCATATTATAAATGCCAAACTAAATAATACGACCAGTCTCATATTTTCTTGTTTTTTTTTTTTTTTTTTTTTACCAAATAATTGCAATTATGTCTATTATATTTTTATATTTTATTGTAAATCATATTTATCAATGGCTCAATTTTGTAAAGAACGAAGGATATGTGATGTAGTATGGTTACTTATCTAATATAAACTCTTATCGTTTAATTTGAGATTAACAGAAAAAAAAAAGGTATCGGAAACAAGAGATTATACTATCGTAAGTTGTAGAAGATAAATCTGTTTTTACCATCTGTTATAATACTTTAAATATATTTTATATTTATATATTAATATACATATATATTAATAATATATAATTATATTAATAATTATATATATATATATATATATATATATATATA
>NW_015148994.1:946482-959333 GCF_001465965.1 Polistes dominula | reverse complement strand
TATTATATATAATATTAATATAATATAATATTATTAATATATTATATATATAATATTAATATAACTATTATATATAACAATATATATCTGATTTGTTGTATCTTTTTTATATTTTATTTTTACGAAACATTTTTGGAAGATTGTTAGTAAATAAATATTTGTAAAAATTGTATTAAAATAATATTTTGTTCAACAATGAAATAACATGATTTAAATATACAGAATGTTTAATCAGATTCGTGCAAGAATCTCACGTACGTCTACGTGTTTGCATTAAAATAATATTTTATGCATGTGTTAGTAATATGAACGTCTGATAACTCTGTATAAAATTGTTAAATGCACGAGTAATAATACAAAAAAAAAAAGTCTTTATAGAAAAATTCTATTATAATATATTTCAAATTGAAATCTTTGATAACAAAAGATATGTTTGTTTATGTGTATAAGAAAGTAAAAGAAGATTACTAAAGTTATTTTTCCTGATCATTTCAGAACCATTTTGTCCTATGACTTTCGATGGATGGTCTTGTTGGCCAGATACACCAGCAGGATCTACAGCTTACATTCCCTGTCCTGATTTTATTACAGGATTCGATGCATCCTGTAAGTACACTTTTAATTCTTATTTTCAATTTAGAAATATTACATTGTGTTAACATTACAAAGTAATTTTTTTTTATCTAAATGATAAAAAGATAGTTATTTAAACCTATTTTGTTTTTATTTATTATAATAATTAATACATTTCGTATGATATTTAATATTTTAATTTGATTATTTCAATTTAGGTTAATTCAATATTATTATTTTAATAATATTATTTTATAAAAATTTTATTATTATATTTTATTATAATTATAATAGATGCTAAGAAAAATAATGAAACTATTTTTTGTTTTTATTTATTATAATAATTAATATATTTCGTATGATATTTAATATTTTTATTTGATTATTTCAATTTAGGTTAATTCAATATCTTATTTTAATAATATTATTTTATAATTATTTTAATAATGTAATTTTTTTTATTATTTTATTAATATTATAATATATAGATGCTAAAGAAAAATTAATAATTAACCTGTTTTTTTTTATTTATTATAATATTTATATATAATTTTATTTATTAAAACAATTTGGCATACGATCTAAAATATATATATATATATATTATTGTTTTGTTTAAATTAAACAAGGAAAGAAATATAAAAGACAATATAATTATACAAAAATAGAAATATTTAATAAAAAATAGAACGTAACAATCGTAATTATAAATAGAAAAATTGTTTATCACTTATTTTTTTTTTTTATTACTAACATTTATATAACTCGTATATTAGAAAAATAATATCACATTGTACTCTTTTCAAGAGTATACAAACTAAAGAAACAAAATTCTTAATACTTTAAACAAATGAACAAAATTTCGTATGTGAGTGTATGTATGTATGTATGTTTTTTTATTATTTTGTATTTTTATTTCTTTTTTTTCATTTTATTTTTTTTTTCAATAAATTTATTTATCTTATTCGCATATTACAATAGAAAAGTCATCATTTTTTCTTAATATTACAACTTAATATTTAATATTTAAATTAACAATACTTATACATATATATTTCATACATGAAAAACGTATTGCAAATGCTCTTAAAAAAAAAAAAAAAAAAAGCAAAAAAAAACAAAAAGAAAAGATGACGACGAAGATTCGATTAAATTTCATGATTCCTAGTCAGAATCTACTATTTTATGCAATGTACGCATTTGAAAATATAACAAACATAAAATTTCTACATCTTTGTATGATTCAAGTTTTTCCACAATTTCACAATGTTTATCGTATTGTTCTTTGTTCCTCCATGGTAATGGTAATAATTGAACAGCCGTTAATTTGGACAAATTACAATTATCATTCATCAATAAACGTTTTATATATAAATAATAAATTTCTGCATTATCCACGCAATTTGGAAAATTTTCATAAAAATATTGAATACAATTTGCTAATACAAAAAACGTACATTTGTTTTCGTAACACACTTCAATCAATTTATTACAAATATTTTCAATAAATTCATCAGGCGTTACTATAGTATATTTCGTCATTATTAACATTATATAATTCCAAATATTTGTATATATTGGAATTTTGTAAAATATACGAATTATTTCATCGATTATTTGTCCAATCGTAATTGGATTTATTTTTAAATCTTTCAATTGAAACATATGTTTTGTAATTTTTTCTAAAAATTCATCGTATTCATGATTTTTTTTATTTTGTAACATTGCTTCGTACCATTCTTTGCAAATACGTTCGAAAACCATGCCAAATGTTTTGATCCTTGACAAATATTCGTTAGAATTTGCAAACATATATTTCGATATGATCAAATCTATCATCAGATCATTATTTAAACAATTTTCTTGAAATAAATATTTTTCCGTGAAATTTAAGATAATTTGACCGTTCAAAATACTCGCATAATAATCACTGAAATAATGACGATGAAACGATCGTTCTAAAAAGTTCATAGCTTTTTGTTGATTCTTCGAATTACCATTGTCTATTGTTTTCATTAACATCGATAACATTGTTTCTATTAATTCATTGATATATTCGATTGGTAATACATTGGTTTTAATAAATTCTATTTTACAATCGGACCAATCACTGTCGTATTTAAATGTATCCATGCAATTTTTAAACGTACGCCATGTTATTTGTCTAGGATTATTTTTAAATAATTTATACGACGAATCAAATATTATTCCACGTATCGACGAATGTTCATTTTCATGATTCCACTTAAAAGTATAATAATGGGCACATTTTTCTATAGTTTCGGCTAATGTGTATATTCTGATGACATTTTTTTGATCGGTTATCTTAGGATTTGAATTTGTTTCCAAATAACGTTGTACCTTGTTCAATGATGTATTTACACAAACGTTAGTAATAACATTTAATATATTCAAAACTAATACTAATTCGTATTCGTAAAAATTCTGAATAATTTCCAACGATACAGGTGGATTTGTTCTATGCATACCCCTTAACACATCGTTCAATAATTTAGTCGTTTTAGTATCGTTTACACACGTATTATCAGGTTTTATTAGAATCTTTTGCACATTCTCATTCGACAAATATTCGTTAGAGATATTTTGATAACCTTGACCGTCCAATATGATTGCCATCAGATAAATGTAAAAAGAATGATTGTCCAACGAATAACGTTTTTTAGCTTCATCTATAAATACCATTGGTAATTTATCGTACCAACGACACATAATAAAAGGACGATGTAATGAACCTGAATTACGATATTCCAATTTATAAGCAGTATCCAAAAATAATTCAATTTCGTTCAACAATTTTTCTGGATTACGTTTTAACATTTGAACTAATTCCTTATATTTGACATCAGGTTTTTTCGCGACAGATTTGTTTAATAATTTTTCGTATAATTCTGGATCTTTCTTTAAACATTCTTTTAAATCCTCCAAATATCTCTTTGCCTTTTCGTTCAATTTATCTTCATTCTTCACGAAATATTCAACCTGTAACCAAAGCCACGTTGATTTCCATTTTTTAAATGGCTCACGTAATAATTTTTGTTTCAAAATTTTCTTTTTTTTATTTATATAGGGGGCATATTCGTCATCCAATCGGTACATATTTTTAACGAGATCAAGTACAAAACGAATTCTAATTTTATCGTTGTTCCATAACGCGAGATTTATTTCTACCTTTAAATTCGAATCATCGTCAGAATTTGATTCCAACAACCATATTTTTTGTTCGCTTGAATTTGATGACAGTGTTTGTTCTTCCATGTTTGAATTAGAATTATTATCTGTTTCAACATTCAATTTTGTATTATCTTCATTTGTATCGATATTTGTATTAAATTCTTGTTGAACTTTTGTAAATAACTTTTCAACACTATCAAGCATTATATTGAAAAACAAAACTTCATCTTGTGGTTCACCAATGTATCTGGACCAATCATACTCATACTTATCACGTAATATAGTTAAATAAATATGTATTAGTACTTCAGCTACTTTATAATTAGATATATTTTTGTATTTAAAGAGAATCGATTCTTTCAATATAGTCGGATATTGATAAATGTTAGTTAACATAAGATTGGAGTATACATGAATGATCAATTTATCGATACACGACCATTCATTTAATTTTAATTCAGACCATTTATATATATATGCAAAACGTCTGAAAAATGTTATCCAAAATTGTTGTATCTCATTTTTGTGCCTATTATAAACGTGATTTAAAAATTGACACAAAGCAGCACTGTCCTTGTTTATTTTACAATTATAAATCATTTGTATCACCAATGCTACCCTATCTTCTGGATTATTAGTTTCGTTTATTTCTTTTTTGATTTTTTTCATTAATACTCTAGTCGGTAAATAAGAATCATAATTCTTCTCATAATCGTTTACGCTATTTCGAAAATGTAACTTTAATGATGGTAATATATCAATTCTTATATTTGTTGGTAAATATGGTAAAAAGTCCATGGTTACGTTTGTAAGTTTATCGAGAAATTTTTCTTTATAAACAATTTCATAAGATTCACTTATTAATTTGTATACTTTATCTTTAGGATAATACTTTAAATATCTAATTACAACATCTGTATTAAAATCATCGATATCTTCCGGTAATAATTTAGGAAATATAGTATTCATTATAGTTTCACTTATCATTTCAAGTTCTATAAATTTGATCCATTTGCATGGATCTTCTTCCAATATACTTTTATTATTTTTACCTCTTTTTACAAGATGTTGAGCATATTTTTTGTTCAATTGTAAAGTACTATTAATAGATGAACCCCATGTTTCGATAATGTCGTAAAACAAATTATGATTTCTTTTGATCAATTTAGGTAAAAATTTGAAATAAAGATTGATATCCTTGTTACTAACGACACTTGTTTTTTTATTATCTCGAGATTTGATTAAATTGAAATAATAAATGACTACGTTGGGTTTACGTAAATATAATCTCTCGACTTGACTCAAGGATAAAATAATCCTATGTTGTAATATTTTATTTTTAAAAAATGTATCGGTGCATGCAAACAACAATGGTAAGGAATAACTTGCACCATAATTTTCTTCAAATACGATGAAAAATTGTTCCGCCATTTTTGCATTCTTCAAATTACGTCCCAACGATTTAACTATTTCACGTCTAGTTTTTAATGTAACGTACGGTATAATATTTTGAAAAAAATATTCCGGATTAATGATATTTTCATTTGTACCTTGAAAATACCATCTACATTTGAGCACCCTCGTTGTTATCGCAGTGTCTTCCGATTTTAACAATTCCGTTATCATATCGTAACTTTCTATCATGTTTGCAATGATTAATTTGTAAAATGGTTGCAAATTTATTTCCGTATTTTCCCATATCTCTGAATTTAATTCCTTCGTTTCCACATTCAAATACATTTTAATATGTTCCATTATGGTTTCATACTTTTGACTAGGATTAATTCCTTTGATAGCTTGAATTGCATCGAGGTATGCTGATACACCGGCCATCTTTTTTTCTTTTCTTTTCTTTTCTTTTTTTTTCTTTTTCTAAGAGAAACAAAATAAAAATAAAAAATACAATTTTTAATTAGTGTACTATTTTTATTTGCTAACATAATATTAACCAGTTAAGCGTGTTTGACGACTATATCCGTCATGCGTAAAAGTTTTTCTTACAATTTGATGTTTAAATTGTAATTTTGGCGAAAACTAAATTATATTCGTAAATTTGAATATGTTTAAAATGTTTAGAGGTAAAAAAACAAAAACAAAAAACAAAAAAACAAGTCAAGAATAAATTTTTCACTTCTATAAATATTCGATTTTTTTTTTCCTCTAATTTTTTCCGTTTATTATGTATAAATATATGTGCATATTAAGAAACTGTGTGTACGTAACTAACAAAATTGTTCATTTTCTAAAATAAAGTCGTCTTTTTGACTATCCAATGTTTTAACAGCGCCACTCTTATTCTGTGTTTGACGACTATATCCGTCATCGCTTAATTATCGCGACACACACCAGAACGCACTACTCTGCGCACAAATCGCCACACTTAACTGATTAAATTTTATGCAAAATTTAAGATGAAAATAATTGAAGGGAATTATTTGAATAATCGAAGAAACAGAAAAAAGAAGTGGTGGTGGTGGTTGGGTGAGCGGTGGTGGGGGAAGAGGATAAGATTTATGCTAAAAATTACGTGCGTTTCTTTCTTTTCAATAAAAAAAAAAAAAAAAAAAAAAAATTACGTGCGTTTCTTTCTTTTCAATAAAAAAAAAAAAAAAAAATAATAATATATGTAAATGTAATGTATATAATGTATATAAATGTACACACTTTATATTAGAAGACGATAGTGTGTTAACGTTTCACAATAATTCCATTCCTCGTGAATGATGACTAATAATATTACACGTCAGGCATTATACAACCTTGAAAATTGCGTCCTTAGACGCAATAGTGACAAAAGAACAGTAATGAATGATATTATTCCAGTTTTAACACACTTAACTATAACTTTATCTTCTTCTTCACATTTAACATGAATTTTGTTACTTTTAAGGTTCAAATTACTTTTTGTTAAATCAATTTACACGAGTATAATATTAAATGTATGAATGTTCTCTTCTGAAAATTTACACGTTACTTCTTCACGGTTCTATTTCTATATCTAAACACTAAACAGATATATATATATATATATGTGTATGTACAAATGTATATAAGAAACCATACATACCTTTTTTCTGTTCGTTGTTTTTATTGCTAAATTGTGAGTTAGGGTTTAACATAAACACCGATTGGAAAACAAACTAACCAATCACTTAGCAAGTTCTCTTATGACTCTCGTAAGGTTCTAACGATTGCAGCGACTTTCTGTGGTTATTTTTCGTAACTAATTTCATCCATCTTACCTCAGGGATTCTCAACTTCATTTATTCTACATTTGATGAAATTCTTTTTGAATCATTTTGATTATCAAATGTTCAAATTTAAAATCATGTTGAAAAAAAAAAAAGAAACCTAATAATTTTCTTATTCTTTTTGTATTTTATGATAATTTTATAAACTAAAAATACTCAACAATAATAAAATATACGTATCATCAAATACGTACGATTCTTAAAGGGTAATATCACTGTAGAATTTTCAAAAAATCGATTTTTTTTTGTTTTTAGCTTAAAGTGTACTTTAGATATCTAAAAACATTATGAACATGGTCCCGAAGCAAACAAAAAATTGTTAACATGGTGAAATCTTATTTTTACGAAGCGCTTCAAAGCGCCTCGAATAGTGATGACAAAACTTTAAATGCGTTTTTCTCGAAACTACATTTTTAAAACTGGACAGACTCAGAACTCGAGCATTATTTAAACCGATTGACTTGAAATTTTGAAGATAGTTTAATAGTTGTATTATCTACATAAGTACATATCCGATTTTTAATTGAATGTAAACTTTTCATTTTATAAACAATTATCTACATTTTTTTTTCGTCGAAAAGTCGACTTTTTTTTAATTCAAAATTACGACATTTTCACAAAATTTGACTTAGAGAAAAATCCCTATGTACTTCTCAAGATAATAAGTACATAGATTAAGAATTTCTTTTGTTTTTTATTCTAGGTCTCATAGTTGCCCAGATATGAATCCGCCCGCCCATTTTAGTAAAAAAAAAAAGAAAAAACTGGGTTTTGTTCAGTCACGAATATTGACTATGCCATTTTCTATCTAAAATCAATCAAAATATTTCTTTACATAGTTCAATATATGATTAACCAACCCTCAAAAAAGAAATTCTATACCTCATTTAGTTTTCGCAACAACAAAAATTCCCAAATAAAGGCTTTTATTTCAGGCTCTATAGTGGTGTTACCCCTTAAATAGGATCGTTAAATTATAATATTAAATTTATTTATAATTTAAATTATAATTTATTCTTCGTCTTTGGATTCCATTCAAATCGTTGAACACCTTTCGGTATACTTTCCATTTTTAATTGTTTATTTATATTGAGATAATCGTACGTTTTGGAATTTATTTCCAAAGGTTTCCATAAGACTGGTACAAGTTTCGTAGTTTTTGGTGTTGGATTTCTACGATTAAAATTATTATAATTATAATAATAATAATAATAATAATAATGTATATAAAATTAACAATATTTTATTTATAGGCATGTGTATGTGTTAATAAATAATTAGAATGAAAATATACGTACCCAGTTTTAGCAAAATCAGTCCACAATTGTGTAACACATTCCATTATTTTGTAATTTTGTGTACCAGGACGATGGGGTTTTAAATTTAATAATGGATAAATTGTTCCATAGAAAAAATAATTCAATTCGTCCGAATGAGTGGCTCCTAGTATTATTGAAAAAAAAAAAGAAAAAAAAAAACAAGAAAGAATATAATTAATTAAATATAATATATGAAATATATAATTTTTCAATAATTTAAGAATCAATGTTCATAAAAAAAAAAAAAAACAAAAACAAATAATAATAATAATAAATAATAATTGTAATTGAAATTGTTTCGTTTACCTGACATATCAATGTCGAAAATAGTTTTCATGAAAGTAGGTTCCTCAGAGTCGTAAGAAAATTTATAAAAATACACGGGTAAATTGTTAAAATTTGGCAATACATTTGCCAATTCAAAAATATGATGTAAAAAATAATAATCGGATATAAATTGAACGAAATTTTCAATCGGTTGATCGTTGAATGATTTTTCATTGAAGTATAAACTTTTGAATTCGTTAATTGTAAGATTTCTTTCCTTCAATAAATTCAACAAAGGTGGTGATAATAAATTATTGAAATTAAAATTTGTCTTATCTGTCTTTTTCCTGAATTGTGCTAAATAAAAATTTAATAGAGCGTAAGTAAAAAAAAAAAAACAATAAAATAAATAAAATTTAATTAATTTCAATGGAAGATAATAAAATAAAAAAAAAAACAAGAGAAGATCCACTTACAAGAATAATCGTTATTGCCGAAAATAAAAGATCCTTCGTTATCGTTAAAACCAAATAGAAATGGTACCTTAATTCCAAATTTCATGGCTATCGTTGGTGGTTGTAATAAAAATGGATTATTTGATTTATAATCTACTCCTGGTAAAAAGGGCGTAAAGACATACATTTTTTCCTTAAATAGAAAAAAAACAAAAAACAAAAGAACAAAAATAATCATACAAGATGAAGAAATATAACATTAAAATATATAATGAAAAAGAACAAGAAATAAATTACCATTGGTGACAGGATTTTGAATTGATATCTAACGAGTTTTTCCAAGTCAATATTTTGTAGAAACTCAAGGATAGCTTTAGGATCATGAGATTTGAAACCTAACATGCTGGATAACTGATAAGCGTATCTCCTGGGTTCCACGAGCATGGATGCCCAAAAGTTTGTAGCCAAACCACTTTGTGCTATAGCCTTGTGAAATAATCCTAAAAGGGGATAAAGGAAAATAAAAAAAAAGAAAATAAAATTGACAACAAAACTGTCGGAGGGTATCAAAAACAAAAAAAAAGGGATTGCGATGAAAAGGAGATTTGAAGAGGGTACGTTGTTTAAAACGATCCCTTTTCAAAATGTTGCCCATTATATTCGAAGATCAAATGTAGATAAAAAAAAGAAATAAAAATAAAAATAAATACTAATTTCAAATACGTTTTACAAAAAGATATATATATATATATATATATATATATATACTTGTATTACTAATACCTTCTGCCATTGGTGACATTGTTAAATAATGAACTATAGCTCCACCAGCACTTTCACCAAATATAGTCACGTTCTCAGGATCTCCACCAAATACTGCAATATTATCTTTAACCCAACGTAATGCCATTACTACGTCCTTTAGGCCTTGATTACCTGGTGCAACATTATCCTCCAAATTCAGGAATCCTAAAAATAGTTTTTGTTATCTGTTGACAAATGACCATGTGTATGTATCTTGACATTCTCTAATTTTGGTCATTCACGTGTGTTAACACGTTCCCGCTGGCATGTACCAACAGTGGTACAAATGAAGGAATCAATTTTATGTGTATTTTTCCTTAATAAAAAGAAAAGAAAACAAAACAAAACAAAACAAAACAAATTTAGCATATGGACTGAATTAAAACAATACTTTAAATTTAACCAAATTTAATCTACAAAAATTTATATTAATTAAAATTGTTTATTTGCCAGTTTATTTGCCGGCGGGAACGTGTTAACATATATATATATATATATATATATATTTTTATATTCTAATGAAAATTTCAAATTACAGATAATGAAAAAGAATGATTGATTATTGATCATCTTAATATTATTGTAAGAAAAATTTGTTTCAAGATATTTTCCATGAAATATTTATTTTCTACTCACCCAAAGGACCAAATCGATAATTGATCGTGACAACGATTATATCCTTTCGAACGATATAATCTGGCCTGTACAAATTATCGTTTCCCGAACCCATATAGAAACCACCACCATGGATCCATACCATTACTGCCAATTTCGCATACAACTCAATTCTAGGTGTATAAACGTTTAAATACAAACAATCATCGCTTCCTATCATTTCATTCGTCATTCTGTCTATTTGTGCACAAACGTTACCAAATTTGCTACAATCCCTTATTCCAAACCATTCCTCGGGTGGCAATGGATCCTATTTTATGATCAATACGAAAACATGATCAAATACAATTTCCAATTTACAAATCAAAAATATTTGGATTTTGTCATTTGCAAAATTTCAACTTTGACTCAATTGAATCAAACTTTGATATATTGTTATTGAAAAACTAAAAGAACAAAATAATGAAGAGTATTCGATGATAATAAAAAAAAAGAAAAAAAATATAGAATAATTCATGATGATAAGAAAATAGAAAGATAATGCAATGAATATTTAGAAAAGTCAAAGAAATAGAACAGGAAGAAAAGATAGGCTTTATGGAACTATGATTATGTATGTTATTTTTTTATTTTGATAATTTTTACTAGTTATAGAAAAGAAGGAAAACCTTTGTAAATTAAAGTAATTTTATTAAAAAGTTTTAGTTTAATAATATTATTATATTATGTAATTTAATATTATTAATATAATATTACTATATAATATTATAATAAGGAAATATATTATTATATAAAAATATATAAAAAATATTATAATAAAATAAAAAAAAATAAAAACATTTTTATATTCAAGTAATTTTATTTTAAAGAGTTTTAGTTTAATAATATAATTAAATTATAAAATTTAATTATTATTAATATGATATTACTATATATAATATAATATTATATAATTANGATATAATAAAATAGATATTTAAAATTATATATTATTATTAAATTATATTATTATGATTAGTGAAATAGATATTTACAATAGATATTTAAAAATATACACTTAACCTTAATTATTCTATTTATTTCTAATAAATACATTTTAATAAACATATTGTATGTAATATGTTTAAGAATGATTCTAATTGTTCATATAAAAAAATGAAATAGAATTAATATTTAATTATTACACGAAATTGGTAAAGTGAATTGCAAAGTAAAAGAAAAATACATAAAAAAACATAAATAAAATGTTAATATCACGTTTGATCTTGATTAGGATTTGTTTGACCAATGACGTAAACATACGTAGTATGAAATATTCAGCATGATTTGGTAATAACCCATCTAACCTTCCATCGTTCATCGGATATGGGAAATATATCATCTGTGATATCGTTATTCCTGCAATTTAGATGTCATACTTATCGTGCAATATTCATTACTGCGCAGATACCCAAATAATATATTTATATTTTATACCATTGCTACTTTGTGTTACGTCAATGTGTTGTATAATATATTTTTTCCTTTTTTTTTTTTTTATTACTTTCCTTATTACTTTCTTATTTATCTTCTCATTTATTTTTTGGTAAAGGGAATGTAATATGGGAAAAAGGTTAGGTGTTAGGGTAGAAATATTATCAAAGTTATTTAATATATTTTATTTTGTTTTTTATACAAATAAATATATATATGTGATAAAAAAAATAAATAATATAATAATAAAAAATATAATATAATATTATTAGCAATTATTATTGATATAATAATATATATATATAAAAAAAAATGTAGGGGGGGCCTCCGGGGTAAACACCCTACAAAAATAAATTTCTTCTTCTATATTTATAAAAAAAAAAAAAAATATAATTATAATTATAAGACTTAGAAATTTTAAATATAAATATAATTTCTTTTTACGAAATTACACATTTTTCATGATATATTTAAATAATTGCTATTTAATTTGAAAATATTATTTAAATAAAAGTAATAATTAGAATAATACA
Source organism: Polistes dominula (assembly GCF_001465965.1). The sequence continues at coordinate 946,851 of NW_015148994.1, read as the reverse complement.
AATTATTATGATATATTTAAATAATTTCTATTTAATTTTAAAATATTATAAAGATAACAGTAATAATTAAAATAATACAAATTATTATGATATGTTTAAATAATTGCTGTTTAATTTTAAAATATTATTAAAATAAAAGTAATAATTAGAATAATACAAATTATTATGATATATTTAAATAATTGCTATTTAATTTTAAAATATTATTAAAATAAAAGTAATAATTAGAATAATACAAATTATTATGATATATTTAAATAATTGCTATTTAATTTGAAAATATTATTAAAATAAAAGTAATAATTAGAATAATACAAATTATTATGATATATTTAAATAATTGCTATTTAATTTTAAAATATTATTAAA